>JAUOBV010588660.1:367-15478 GCA_032360425.1 Rubia occidens
TACATGCAAGTAGGCAGATTTATTAATTTCAAATATTGAATGGATAGAAATACCTTGAAATCACTTGGCTTCCGATGTAATCGTCAGATTTTATACCACCGGTTATTGTGTCCAAGGCGAAAACATTGCTTGTACCGGGACTAATGATGATGAGGAACCAATGTGACCTGCATTAATACATAACAAGTTAATATTTTAGGAATATGTTTATATAGGAAATTAAACATCAAGAAAATGTGTCAGACCTCCTGAGGTAGGGTACTAAATAAATGTCAGCTTCATATGCAGCCATCATTTCCCAGATGAGAGCAAGCCGGTTATTGATATCCACTTCTTCATGGCCGGTGTCCTTCCTTCGTGTGTTCGTGACACAGAATTGGATTCTGCCCATGTTGTTTTCCTCTATTTGTTCCATAGTGCCTGTCAGAGTATAATGCAGTTTATGTCATCCATTGTATGTGAAATCTGAATTGGAAATGTTAAATTTGAAACATACCCCATCCACAAATCCATCTGAGCGTTTGAGATCCATGTTATGCTACAATTTCCAAGCTTGGCTCCGAACTTTAACATTTGCTCGATATCGAGGCAACATTTGTAACTTTTTTGGCAAATGTGGATTCCGGGAACATGATGTAAATTTAGTCAATTTGCATCTGTTTACAATCTGCATGTGCAAATTTTAAACAGAATGAATTAGGTATATGAAAAGTGTTGAAATAATTAGTAATGAAAATATAAATGGTTTACCATTTTCAAAGGCTTGAATGGTAGGTCCATGGGATATGGTTTCTCCGGCCTGTAACTGGTCATGGAATCGAACGGCTGCGTCGACGATGTGAAGGCAGTCTGTTACGCGTGATAGGAAAATAATGTCATTTTACAATCAAGAATTGTACTTTGGGTATATATACACAGTAAATGATTTGTGTAAAATATTTTAATTCAATTATCTCTTTGTCGCCGGGGACATCTAGGAATTCCCATTCCTTGTCTAGGGAAACCTTCAGAGGCAAGTCCGGAACCTCTTCCTTCGAGGGCTTCCCATCTTGGTCGACCAAAGCCACTGGCCAATCAACCACATGTCCAACAAGCTCTCCAACATTGATGAATTTGTAGTTGCCAGAAGGCAATCATGCCTTAGCAAAGAAGATTGGCTCACAAACTCGGACACGAGCAACTCCACTTGCTGAAGTATGGTTGTGGATGGATTTTTGGAGTAGTACTTTTGTCACCATGGCCTTTGTCTAGTCAAGGTTCTTGAAAAAACAAAGAAACCTTCTCCCCATTCTTTCATGAATTGCAGAACAATTTTTGTTAGAAATCAAATAAACATTAAATGGATAGAAATAACGGGGATCACATAAATTAAATATAATTGAAATATATTTTTTTACCTCCTACCATCCTTCTCATCACTAGGATCACCCTCAGACTTGGTTTGTGCCGCACTGATTTGGCCTAATGCCTTCTCAATGAATGACTTTTGATCATCGAGGTTCGCTGGGATTTGAACTCTTCCAGCAGATGCAATCCCCTTGACTAGTTTTTCAAGGTATGACACCATCGCCTTAACCATGGGCTGGTCAGCCGATTGCTTTTTCGGGATTGCTGGCTTGATGGAAGAGCTGCTACCACATCTGCTTTGGCTGCGGATCAGATTAAGTATGACAACATTTTTTGGGAGGTTGTTCTGAGTATCCATGTACCTTCCTGAGTGATCTTTGATGCCGGTTGCCTATATCAAGATGTCTTTCCTGGTTTCAGGATCAATGTTCCCCCATAAGCCTCCTCGTTCATCCTTATCTGGGATTATGGGGAAGTTAAATACATTATAATGAATGGGTAACACTATGACCAAGTATAAAAAAAAATACTTACAATATCAGTATTGATGACTTTATCCCTTGGGTCCGTATATGTCCCCTTATCCCTTAGCTTATTGGACTCGAGGTAGACCAATGATCTGTGAACATTGAAATTCTTCGTGCTCAGCTCCTGCACAATCTCCTTCTCCATGTAGCCCTGAGCAGCCAGTTTGGCTCTTTCTTCTTCTTTCAAATCCTCATTTATCAATGCTAACATCTCGTCATCTCCTTCTTGTACATTAGGCAATCCGTACAAATCATTGATAACTTCAGGAGATAGAGGGACTAATTTCCCCCTGCACAATACCTTATCCATGCTCAATTGACACCTCAAATTTGCATAGAACTCACCGACGATGGTCAAGTTGAAAGTGGGAGGTGTAGCACAAAGCTTTTCCCATCCCAATTGCCGAATAGTTTCTTGAAATGGTGGATTTGCTTCTATTCCCCTTTACGGATAATGCTTCCGCATTCTATAATTTTGGGCCAACAACCTTGCCTCTTCAGACACAAATCTCTCTATGGGCTGCTTCGAGTGAGCACTGCTTGATGGTGATGAATACCCTTCTTTACAAGGCCTCTTACTTGGGTTTTTGGGGGCCATCTTCTATATTCACATACAAGCATTTAATCAAACACCTTGTATGCAAGGGGAATGTACTCAAATTTCAAACTTATTCAAACAACATGAAACATCCAATTATAAGAACAACATGGAGCAATATAGATTAACCACACAAGGAATTATAAAACTAAATCTACTTATTCCAAATAGAATCACAATTGAATGGGAAACTAGGGATTATGGTATGATTTTTAAAAAACTAGGTTTTAAATACAAAAACAGATCATGATTAAATTGTATGATATTACCTTATGAAGATTAAAGGGAGAATATTACCTTATGAAGCACAATCAAAGTGTTTTGGAAAATAGGGTTTTCGGATCTTCGGAGTGATCGAAGAACTTCGTTCGTATGATATAGTGTTGCTGGAAAATTCATTTTAAACCAACCATACACACCGGTGCATAAACCTAGCACCAGTATATTAACCAGTGAAAATTACATAATAACGCAGCCTGATGCAATTGCTTTATTGTAATTTTTAAATATTAAAGAGCCAAGGAGAAAGTCTTAATTTATTTTCTAAGTATCAAGCACCGGCAGATAAATCGGTGCCAGCCCACCACAGTTATTTTGTTGCATTTTAAAAATAATTGAAGTGACCAGAGGGCAAGTCTCCATTTTTTCCATGTATCAAGCAGCGGCAGATGCCTATATTAATTATACTTGGGCCTTAGTTTTTTAAGGCAGTCCGTCACAGATGCTTTGCTGCATTTTTAAAATTATTGAAGAGACCATAGAGAAAATCTACATTTTTTTCTAACTATGAAGCACCGATATCTATACCGGTGCCTATGTTATATATTCCGGTGCGCAAATCGTAAATGTACCGGTATGTATACCATTTCTAATACTATACATAGCGGTTCGTTTACACTACACAGAGCATATATTCTGCTCTTTAGCACCGGTATGTAGTTGATTTTTCGGTGCTAAGGAAAATGAAATGGAAATTTTATCATAAAAGCATAGAAAAAAATATAAACTAAAAAGAGAAGCTTAATAACCACTTATAATTAATTTAAGGTATGCAAAAGGGTACAAAAGGGAACGATACACCAAACCATATCTTTTCCTTTTCAGGACTACATCACCACCCACAATATGACCCTATGTGATCGTCTACATACAGGTGGTCCATCGATGTCCTCTAAACTCGAGAATGCCGAGGGTAATTCAAAATTTTCAGTTTAACGGGCCGATCAATTTCATATTTCAGAAAAAAATCTTCCCATGGAGTACAACATGCCACTTCTCATTGGTTGGGTCTTGGATATTAAATACCTGGCGATCTTGGATGACCATGATAAACTTATCGTTATCGTAGTCCACTCGATTCAAATCCAGCAGCGTAAAACCCATGGGCATCTCGAAACAAACACCTATAACATTTGCAACCCATATGCACTTGATGACAACAACTTTAAACTCAACATAATTCAACTCCCAAATCTCCTCGATTACCCTATAAAATGCCATAACTATAAGGATATGTTTTTTTATCTTTCTTGCTTGACTGCCACATGGATTTCAGAATCCACGTAAACCTCGCTGTTATGAGTTGTGCTCTTGCTGTCCTTAGTTACTATTGAAAAACTTTATCCATTAATGTCATAGCCCTGATATATCTTCACAGTGCAGTTGGGTGTCCTTGCAAACCCTAGAAGTTTAGCAGGCCTTCCATCCACATTGGAACGATTATATAACCAATTGACAAACGTTGTAGAATGCTCCAGTTGCAACTGATTCGACGACCATGTGGGATAGTGTTATTCTAATAGATACATGTGCTCCTCAAACATATATTACAGTCTCAATACTGCTTCGCAAAACATAGAGAAGAACTTTCATCAACTTAGCATTGAAGGGCGTGTAAAATGTACCTTTGGAACGTGGGATCTCATTCTTCCTGTCACTTTGCACATGTTGCGGAACTCCAAGTGCTGTCTTCCCAATCAAGTTCGAAGTGCAATTATCAACTGTCTCCTCCATGACATACATCTGCACAATGCTCTCATCAGGTCGGCTTCAATTGTGTACATAGCCCTTAAAGACCCCTATGTGCCGCTCGAACGGGTACATCCAATACATCCTAACGGGAAAACATATTTTTGATTTCCCTAACCACAAGGATGACGAGATGGACTATAATGTCAAAGAATGATGGGGGAAAATACTTCTAAAAAAATAGAGAACTGTAATCCACTCACTCGCAAACTCCTTAAGCTGTTTCCTGCTAATATTCTTACGGCAAATGGTGTTGAAGAAGAAAGACATGCGCATGATGTAGAATCTCGCCTCCTCCTCCATGACACCATAGATATCCATGGGTAAGAGTTGTTGTATCAACATGTGATAATCATGGGGTTTCAACGCATTAGGACGTAATTCATCGTTCACAAATCGACTAACATTGGAAGAGTAGCTAGACGGTACCTTGGTTCCCTAAATACACTCACAAACCGACCTCCTCTCACTGATTGAAATACTGTAAGAGGTGGGTGGTAGGTACGTCCGCTTCCCTTTCACCTCTGGAGCTAAATCAACTCGTATACCTAGTTCAGCCAAGTCTTTCTGTGCATTTAAGCTATCATTTGTATTACTAGGAATGTTAAGTAGGGTACAAATTAAACTCTCACACACATTCTTCTCTATATGCATCACATCCAAACAATTCTGAGCCTTCAAATTTTCTTAGTACGGCAAATCAAACAAAATCGATCTTTTCTTCCAAGGTTTATCATTTGTGTCAAGAACTTTAGATATTTTTTCCAATAACAACATTTAATAATTTATCTTTTTTGTGGATGGAAAATCCACTCAATAATTTTGAAATTTTTCTCTACCCCCTAACAAAATGAATTCTGTAGTCTCGTAACTTGTGATTTGCCAGGAGGAATTTCCTATAACCCAAATACACGGTCTTCCTACTATATTCAATTGCTAGAAATTAGTTGTTTCCTTGCGCACAAGACATGCCTTGTGACCCTTAACCAAATAACCCGAAATATTACCATAATCCAAAAAATCATTTATTGTGCAGAAAAACATGGTCTTCAAATGTGGTCCCACGATAACCATCAAACACATCAACACCGCTGGACCAAAACAGCTTCAAATCTTCAAAGAGTGGGGCTAGATAGGCATGAATGTCAATTCTTGGTTGTCTCGGAACTGAAATCCTCAAAGGAATCAGAACATATTTCCTCTTCATGTAGAGATACAAAGGTAGATTGTAAATGGAAAGCATAACTGGTCATGAACTATGTTTCAATGACATGTTACCAAAGGAATTCATACCATCAGTACACAAAGCCATCCTCAAATTCCTGAGTTCAGCTGCAAACTTAAGATATATCTTGTCAAAATTCTTCCACTAATCCCCATCTGCAGGATGACAAATGATATCATGATCAAGACAACCCCTATATCTGTACCATGTCATGTTCTTCGCATCCTCAACATTCTCAAACAACCTCTTCAGCTGCGGGACAATAGGAAGGTACCACACGCATTCTGCGGGGACCCGTTTCCTTACCTTCACAACAACCTCTTTATCCACAACCTCATTTCTCCTTCCATATAGTGAGAAATGTAGCATACATGGCAAGCCACAATTTTTTTCAAAATCACCACTATACAAAACACAATCCTTGGGGCATGCATGTATTTTATTGTTTTATACTCCATTCCCATTGGGCACAAAATTCTTTTCGCATCATAGAGGTTGTCAGTAAACCATTTCCGTGGGGGGAGTTTCTCATTAACAAACTTGAGAAACTTACCCATGCTAGTATTGCTCCACGAACCAACACCTTTCATGTTAAACAAATCCATCAAACATTACATGACAATGTCTTTCTTCTTGCAACCAGGAAATAACGGTGTGTCCTCATCTAGAAATTTTAATAAAACCTCGTGCCTCCCCCTGAATTCATCCACCACCTCCTCACATATGTCATCCAAATTTAAACCCCAAAATATTCCCCTTTGCTACCTACAACCACCTCCGACGATAAGTTCTCGCCATGAAAGGTTCAAACCAAATAATTCTTTGAAAACCCTCTCTTGTACAAATGGAACATGTCCCGATCGTCAGCATGCTTACGATTCTTACAATCACGATATGGACATAAGATGCAGTTTTCATGGCTAAATGCATGCTCAACTCCCCAACATAAGCAATAAATTCATTACTCACAAAAATAACGTTGTGATACACATGCTTACACCTGTCGATGGCACAATAACTCTCTACATTTTAATCATTATGCAACAATTAAACTTTCACAAGAATATACAGTTACACCCTAAACATAATTGTATTCATACCACACCCTATCAACATGCAATATGCAACATCAAATTACTACATTTGTACCACACCCTATCAAATCATATGATTGAAAAAGCCATTCAATACATCAACAACACTTGCTAACAAACCTTATTCACGAAGAGTGGTGTGAAGCAACATTACAACGATCAAACATTTAAAAAATGGCAATATATCATTCCACACATATTCCACCATAAATAATAAATTTACACAAAACATATAGTACCATCAAGGGAGTTCATTGATAAGCATTCAAAGTCTTTCTCATCCATAAATTTCTATTAATGAACTCAAAAAGCATCATTTTTTTCACTTTTTACCCTCTAGAAAAGGGTGGTAGGTGTGCATTTAATGCATCAATAGAACCGGTGTAACTGGTGCTAAGTAGAAACTTGCACACCGGAAATGTTTCCGGTGCTAATTAGAAAATTTCAAATCAGGCCTGTTTTTTGTGATTTTCCCATCCAATTTTTGCATGAGCACCGGTACTATACACAATACCAGTGTTGGATTTATTTATCACCCATGTCATTAACACTCAAGCACCGGTATTGTGAACCAGTACAACCTGTACCGATGCTGAATATTAGCATGAATTCACCTACTTGTCACCTAGGCACTGGTATTTCTGTTGGTGCAAGGCGTAGAATCCAAAACCGGTGTGAGAATATACCATTTCCAACATTTTTTTGCATCATCACCAGTACCATCATCTGTACCGGTGCAGGAATTATCTGTTTCCCACATAAAGTTTAACATAGCACCAGTTCTCTGCAGCAGTATATGTCTTACCAATGCTAAAAAGTTTCTTATTCCGTACTTATTCTCACATAGACACCGATATTGTGCACCAGTATATTTTCTACCGGTCCATACGTAGACATAGGCACCGATATTAATTTTTACATGATTATACTGGTGCAAAGTTAATTTCTAGAACCATTATTTTGGCATCGATACACTCTAAAAGGTGCCTATGTACATATTTTCTAGTAGTGCCAAGAAAAAAGTTATGCAAGAAGATGATCGCTTGGAGGACAAAATCAAGCCAACACTTGAAGAAGATGATGTTTTAGTTGAAGAGAAGACTGGGGATGTGGAGTCCGAGCAGAAGCTTAGAAAGGATTTATCCAATCGGGATTCCCTCACAAGGAAAGAAGTTACACCTCTTCCATTTCCGGAGGCATTGAAAGGAAAAGCTAAGGTGGGAGCCAACGATGATGAAATTTGGAAAGTCTTCAATGTTGCGAGGTTAGTATATCTCTTCTTGATATCATAGATAAAATCCCTTTATATGCAATTTTTTTGAAAAATGAATGTACTAAGAAAAGGGCTTAACCGTAAAGAAAGCAGAGAAGGTGAAAGTAGGAGGATTAGTAACTTTAACTCATAAAAGATTACCTAATAAGTGTGGTGATCCGGGAATGTTTTCAATCCTTATAAATTTAGGCGGTAAAGTAGTGAGTGATGATGTGATCGATTTTGGGGCTTCCATTAATTTCATACCATACATCCTCTATAAGGATTTCAACCTAGGAGAAATTATATGTTCACCTTGGAACACTAACCTTAAGGAATGAAAAGGACAAAGTAGGTTTCAAGATATATGAATCTAATCATGCATCTTATTCCTCTTTTGCCTGCAATGGTATTAGTACCTATGACGGGAATGATCACGTTGACGAATATTGCTCGAATGACAAGCTTGTACATTCTCATGTGAGTGATGAGGGATTACATATTGTGAGCTCAATTAATGATGAAAATGTTGAGAGAATTGGTGACATGCATGTTTCTAGTGTTTCTATAACTAAAATGAGCTACTCTTGAATGACTACAAACAATAACATGCAACGGTTTATGAAGTATGGGATGGAGTTAAAACATATTTGACCTCCTCCTAAACCCATAGTGAAAGCAAAGGTTTCAACCATGATGAGAGTTAAACATGAATCCTCTTTGAGATATGGACTTAAAGGTAACAATGAATCCTTGTGGAGGTATCTCCAAAAGAATGTCATCATTGGTGGAGTCACCGATGGTGACTTTAGAGACCCAGCGGTAATATTTTATTGATGCAATTTGAAAATGGGAATAAGTCGTGAGGATGATGATAAATATATGGTGATTTTTATTTTGTTTTGATTTTGTGTTAGTTGGTTGTTATTTTATTTTTGTATGTTTGAAGAAACTTTGTTGAAATTCATGGGTGATAATTGTTTTGAATCAAATCTAGTTGTTTTGGTAAGAGCAGAATTAGGAAATTGGGTAAAAAAGGTTAGTTAAGTGAGTTGAAAAGGCCCAAGGGTGTTTCGGGGATTGGGTTGTGTCATGCTGCACAGCTAGAGTAATAATAAAATTTTATCATGTGGCACGAGGAATTCATGTCACACAATCGTGCCTGACGAGCAAACCTGCAATTTTTGGCCAATATTGAATTATGCTAATTTAAGCAGTTTTACCACATCGGATCTACAGTTTTCGTCTTCCCTGATTTGGGTAGTACTGTGTTGGCACTGCACCAAGCTATAATACCTCCTCTAAACTTAAATTGAAGTGGATTAACTCCCAAAAATTTCCTCTTTCTTGCTCCACCATTACTACCTTCACATTTCTCTCTCTACCCCAAACAACTCATTTTGCAAAGATCACTAATTCTTTGAAAAAAATCCTTATGTATCTTCTCCCATCAATAGAGAACACTTTACACAGTTCCATAATTCCAAAACAATCATCTCCAATCCACGACAAGAGAAATTCAAATTTTGGGATTTTCTTTCAAGCGAGAGAATTCTTTTGTGTTCTTCATATCCTAAGTTGAATTTAGGTGATGCTCTAACCAGTGTGTTCAGTTTCTTTCTTTAATATGTTTTTGGAACAAAGAGGGAGTTTCAAATTTCAAATATTTTCACATCTAGACTAAGCATGGGGGAATAATGTGGACTCTTATTTTTTATTATGTGATATGCAAAATGGTGGATGTTTAGGATAGTATGATTCTTTCTAAGTGAGATTCTCTTGGTGCTTAAAGTTTTAAATCTTGTCATTACCATCTCCTTTTGTGTTTTCTAGAAGGGGCCTAAAAGGAGTAAAGTTGAAGAAGGAAGATCTTCCAAGGTTAAAAAGAGTAAGAATTTGGCCCAAGTTAGGAGGAAAGAACCGAACCAACCCACTGCACTGAAAACCTTGATCATGGATGAATTTATGGGTTTGATGAACATTTCTGACGCGTGACCTGGAGATGGAAGAATGTGACGAGTCGAAAGAGGGTTGAGCTTGAGATAAAGTTTACGTGCAAGGCGACCTTGGAGAAACTCAGCCTACTCCAACACGTATCATATCTATTGGGTTGAGTAGACTTAGATCGGAAAAAAAAACCTAGATACTTGTGTTGAACTGTGGAGTTCTTATCCAAAGTTCAACGCAAGAGTCATCTACTATGCTTTACAGTATGTCCAACGGCTCCTACCATGAGTTCCTTTTACCACAGAGGGACTGTATAGTGCAACAACAGAGAAGTGGGAGTCCTTTGGGCAATGACTCAGGAATGCACCATGTATCCCAATTGTTTTTTGGATTTTTTCATTGAAGAATGCTTGTTTTCGAAAAAGAACCCCATGGGAGGCATATGGAATGAGTGGATAGGAACCATTTAAGGTAGATATGTTGCAATCATCCACCCTACTTTGCAGTATGTCTTACAGCTTCTATCCATGGGTGCCTTTTACGTACCTTAGACAGACTGCACAGTGCAATAGACAAGTGGAAGTCCTTTGGGCAATAACTCTGGAAGGCACCATGTATCCAAATTTTGGGCAATAACATTTCTATTTTGTGATCCGATTGTGAATGTAACAGGATTTTTTCCCTTGTGAGTGTCGAGATCTATTTTTGTGTGTTTAAAGTGTAGATCACTCATGAGCGAAGGCCATGTGCAAGGATGGTAGTAGATAAAAGGTCAATCACAAGGTTGGCAGAAGAAAGAAGGCCATTAATCTAGAAATGGTATAGGATGAAGGATCGCAGATGAAGGAAGTATAAAGTATAGATGAAATAGGAAGGCACAGAAATGAACAACAACACGTTCTGTGTAATCAACTCATGCCCGAGAAAAGGACCAGAACACAAGCTGTGCAGAATGGCATGGCCCGTGCAATCAAAAGTAATGCAAACAAAACTCCAGGACACGGGCCGTGCAGTTTGGCATGGCAAGGATTACAGCCTCATGACACGGGCTATGCAGATCAGCACGACCCATTCAAGCAGATGCACCAAAAACAACTTTCCAGTACACGGTCTGTGCAGATGTGCATAAACAGTGCTACACGTCTTGTGCAATGTAATACAGATTATACTCGGCTGGAAGCTAGGGTTTTGAGTTGGGCTTTTTGGTCCTCTTTCCCTCTTCACTATAAAAGGTCTAATTTTTCTAAACAAAAATAGAGAGGGTGGTTGTACTTGTAATAGATCTAGTTTTGCTCCCATCTTCTCTCTATATTCATTCATATCACTTCCCCGTGGCCTTTAATCAATTGAATGTCATGGGTTTGATCTTAGTAGAGTAAATTTATGACTTTAGATTTTTGAGATTTTCATTTATATTTATGTTGTCATAAATATCGTTCTTATTTTGTGTTTTAAATTCTTGTCATAATCTATGTATTTAATGCAATTAGAATGTACACCTAATTTAATTTGTACATTATTTAGCGCTAGACTTTCATTTAGTTTCAGAGTGTTGGATTATCACACTTGCTTGTAGCCTCGTGAACACCAGGGGAGGGGGTAATACGAACCTTTTGAGATGACATGATGGTAATAGGGTGATAAAGGTAATTGGAATTAGTCATTTCGGTTATTTAGGAGCATCCAATAATTCCTAGGATTAGTTCATATCGGTTAGACTAGGGCGGGTGTTATTAAATTCGTAAACAGGGGATCACGATTCATTCCCAAGAGCTAGTTCCTAGTTTGTGGCAACCAAATGTTGGGCCCAGGTAATATACCATAGAGTTATCACGAGGTACTAAATTCCTCTCTTGTTGAGGTCTAGGATGGGTATTCACGGTGGAGTTTCCCAATGATCCATGCCACTACCGAGTCTAGCTGCTGCAACTTATGCAAGGCATTGTTCCTTTAAGCAGTGGCTTATTAGCCATGGTAGTGATGGTTAAAGGTGGTCAGTGGTTTAGCACACCTCCAACTATATGTGGATAAGGTGATATGTTAATGAGGTGGCAGTACCAAGGTGTGATAGATCGAGGGAGCTCTCATGCAATTAGCCTCTCCACATCGTGTGATATAGCCCTAAATATATTTATAGATCTTTAATGTGAAAAGAAGTCTAGGATCAAATCGTCTATGTCAATCATGTGATGCAATTATTCCTAAGGCTATGCATAATTATCTTAATCTCATTATAGTTTTATGCTCATAGTTTGTAGTTAATCTCAACACATACCCACCTTGTGTTGTTTTGCTTGTTATTCCTGATACACACTTGGGCTGATGCCCAATGGTGAACCATGTGATGCTAATTTATAAATCCTAATATCTCTGTGGACGACACTTGGACTTACCATTATCTATGTTATTGTAGTTAGGAGTGAGTACAAGAGCAACATATAAATCTCATCTTTGATCAGGACCCCCGCGGGTTACTCACCCGATGATTCCATGGGGAGTCGTATCAAAGACACACCTCTGTGACCTTCACATGTTGACTTCCAGGCATAAATTTCTTTGTAACCTTGCAAAGAAAGTAAACAAAAATATATTAAAATATTTTACAACATAGTGAAACTAAACACTTAAAACCTAAACTAATTGATTAAATACCTAAACTAATTATATTGAAATTTAATACCAAAAGACATTACAAAATGGAACTAAACACTGAAACACCTAAACTAAATGATTAAGTACCTAAACTAATGATATTGAAATTCCATACAACAAGTTATAAACACTGAAGCACCTAAACTAACTAATTAAGATATTTTTGTCCAAAATGGTACATTTTTAAAATTAAAATTCACAATTTGCTATCCAAATTTTAAATTTGTCCTATAAAGGGCACCTTTCAGCAAAACGTGCACAATTTTGGATCAAAATTGTGCTATAATGGTACCCACTTTTAGCTAAAATATATCTTTTTGGGACATTTTTTAATTAAAAAGTGGATACCTTTTAAGGACAATTCTAAAATAGGGTGCCAAACTGCGAATTTCACTTAAAACTGGGTACTATTCTGGGTATTTTCTCAACTTATTGAATATATAAACTAATGATATTGAAATTCAATGCATCAAGTTAATACATAACTAACTAAATAATGAAACACCTAAACTAACTGATTAAATAACTAAACTAATGATGATGAAATTCAATACAGGAAGTTATTACGTAATTAAACTAGATATTGAAAAACCTAAAGTAACTGATTAAATACTTAAATTAATTATATTGAAACTAAACACAACAAGTTATTACAAAATGAAACTAGACACTGAAACACTTAGAGAAACTAATTAAATACCTAAACTAATCATACTGAAATTTAATACAACAAATTATTATGTATTGAAACGAAACACTTAAATACCTAAACAAAGTGATTAGATATTTAAACTAATCAACTATATAAATTAAGTATACGTACCTAGAACATCCCGCAACCTCAACATCAACAACTTGTTTGGCCTGCCTAGACATCTATCTGTACTATCAATAGACTGCCCTGCTCAAGAACATGCAGGGACTTTCTTCTTCACACCAGATACTGGTTCTGTAACTACACTTCCATCCTCACTATCTCCTCGCTTGCGCTTTCCCATGCCTAAATCTTTCTTTGAAGGCTTAGTTGCACCTTCAATAGCAACACCCTTACCCTTTCCTCTCTTTACAACCGGCTTCTTCACAACCTTATCTTTTCCCTTAACATCAACCATCTTAATATCTCCAGTCTTCTTCTTTCCCTTTGCGGCATCTTTCTTCTCTTATTTAGCTGAATCTTTGTTTTTTTTCCAGGCTATACCCTCTTAATAGTTTTTTCCCACCTTCTCCTTCCCCCTTTTCTTCTCAGCCAACATAGAAGGAGGATTGTCCACAAAACATCATCATCTTGAACAGAAGATTTCATACCAACAACCTTCTTCTTTGCCCCGAGTTTTTTGAACGTCATCTTAACTACAAAAAAAACAAATATATTAAGAAAATCTAAACACTATATCATAATCCAAAAAGGGAAAATGATAAAAATAGACAAATTTCAGGAAAGACCTTTAACAATTCTTTAATAATAAATGTTTATCGCAGTTCTTATGGGATTAGCAACAACAACATTAGACGTAATTCTTGAAAATAAAAACTTAACAAAATACTACAAACACATGATGTAAAATTATTTATTAGAGTAACAAAATACTAAACCTACTAGCTACATTAACTTTATAGGTTTCGTTATCATCAGAAGCCACAACCGGCTCTGCTCCTATAATAGATATAAAAAATAACAAATTATATGTCAGATTTAATAACATATAAATAATGAAAACCCATAAACTCAAACTACTCATAAGATACACGAGCAGAACTAGTCGCAATATTCTTGTTTTGAACAACTGTATAACATAAAAAAGAAACACATGAAATAACTAAGCTAATTATAAAAAAGGAGAACAAAATATGTTAAAAGTTACCTGTTTCAACTACACTGCCCTCAACCGCAACTTCTCTCTCATCTCTGTTGAAAATATATAAACTACTAAATTAAATAGCCGAACTAACAAGACATACGTTGGAATAAAGTATAATAATAAAATGTAACCAAAACCTTTTTCAATGTTGAAATTGGTGGATCACTGATAACACTCTCAACAACAACTATATAACATAACAAAGAAATACTTAAAATCAAACTAACAACATAAAAATGAGAATAGATAATGCAACATTGATCTAACTAGATTCTTTTAAATTTGTTAAAATTAGAGGATTATTGATCAAGCGTCAGCCTCATCCACAACTACATTTAAAAAACAAAACAACAAATGAGATAAATAATATAACTAAATAAATAAAAATGAAAAGAAACCACAAATAATAAAATATCACCAAGTTTATATTTATTTTCATCCTCATCATCTCCAACTACAGTAAAAACAAAAACTATAAACAATATAAATGTTAGAATCAAAGAACTATACATGAAAACTAAAGACAATAGGTAAAATCCCATCAAATAATTAAGATAACTAATTAAGTAAATATAACAAGTA
>JAUOBV010588954.1:0-15465 GCA_032360425.1 Rubia occidens
AAGGGATGAAAGGAGGCAAAGGGTGTAATTTGATGCAAAGAAAGTGCTTGAAGAATTGGAGGAGGTTGAATACAAGTTCTTGCAACAAAGAGCTAAATTTAATGGCTTCATGTGGAGGATAGGCCTACCAAGTTGTTTTATACTTCTATGAGAACAATGCAATACAAGAACCAAATGTTGCACATAAAGGAGGGGAGTAGATTACTATCCAATCTAGACTAAATTGAAGAACATTTGAAGAGGCACTATGAAAGCCATTTGGGTGTCTATTAGGAGACTAAAGACTTGGAGGAAAACTTGGCTATTTTTGGTTGAGTGCTAAGTATACAACAACAAGTATCCTCAATCCAACCAATTGGTGAAAAGGAGGTGAAGAAAGAACTTTGGGAATTCATCCTAACAAAAGCCCGGGGAGAGATGGTTATACAAGCCCTTTTTAGGAGAAATTGGGAGATAATTGGAGGAAGTATGGTGGAAGCTGTACAAAGTTTTTTCAAGGAGGAAGAAATTCTAAACACCTTGAATCAATCCATGATATCCTTGATCCCAAAGATGAGTCATTCTCACTTTGCAAGTGACTATATGCATATTGCTTGTTGCTCCGTACTTCATAAAGGGATAACCAAAGTAATTTGTGCAAGACTTCATGGGGTGCTGCCTTGTTTGATTAGTTCAAAGTGCTTTTGTGAAAGGTAGACACATATCACATAACATTCTTGTAACACAAGAACTATTACATAAGTACAATGCGGATGGCATGAAGAGAAGTTGTTTTTTAAAAGTAGATATTAGCAAAGCCTTTTACTGAATAAGATGGAAATTTCTTGTCAAATGGCTTCAGATTTTAAAGTTCCCCGGGTTGATGATAGATTGGATTAAGACAAATACAATGAAGTCATCCTTCTGCTTGTTTTGAATGTGAGGTATTCTAAAGGATTCATGGGTAGAAGAAGAGTTAAACAAGGGGATCCTCTATCCCCCTTGTTGTTTGTTTTGAGTGTGGAGTACCTTACAAGAATTATGGTTAAGGAGCATAAGGAGCCGCATATAGAGTTCCACCAAGGATGCAAGAAGGTTGGTGTGCATACTTTGTTGTTAGCTGATGATTTGCCTATCTTTTGTGGAAGAAACCAAAAATCCATGGAGGGTGTGAAAGGATGCTTGAAGAGGTTGATGTAGGCCTCGGGTATTGCAATGAGTGAGAAAACCTCTAGAATTTATTTTTCTAGAATAGATGAAGAGGAGAAAGACTTGTTGGCTAGAGTGTTAAATGTAACAAGAGCAGATTTTCCTATACAATATTTGGGGCTGCCTTTGTCTAAAGTGAATTGGAGGAAACAATATTGTGAGCAATCAGTGGACAAAATTAGAACAAAATTGCATAGTTGGAATTCAAGTGTTCTAACTTATACGGAGAAGGTGAAATTGATCAATTCGATTTTACTAGGTATGGCTAGCTTTTGGGCTATTATATTAAGTATACCCAAGGGTGTTCATGAGGATATTGTGAAGTTTTGTAGAAGTTTTTTTTTTTGGAAGAGAAGAAGGTAAAAGGGGTTATATTTCTATCTCTTGGGACACACATTTGTAGAAGTAAAAAATTTGGAGGATTGGGAATTAGAGATCCTTCCATTTGGAACAAGGAATCACTATGTAATCAATTGGGGGACTTAAACTCAAAGAAAGATATTCTCTGGGTTAGGTGGATTCAAGCATATTACATAAAGGGTGGAAGTGTACAAGGAAGCAAAGAAGGGGTAAGTTCTAGTTGGCATTGGAAGATGTTGTGCAAATTTAAAGATAAACACTTCCAAATCCTTGGGATTTATATAAACAAGGAAAGAAAGTTGAGGATAAGGATGGTGTACGATGAAATGAAGGGATGAAGCAAAAGGGACTTTTATGCAATGCTAATCTGGCACAAAAATATTTTACCTGAGCATAGAATTTTCCTATGGATGCCATTGAGGGGAGGGTTGCCCACAGTAATAGATTGCAAATATTTGGGATTTTGAAGACACAAAAAAGTTGTAGTTTATGTTATGAGATGGATGAGCCAGCAACTCTCTTTTTTTGGGTTATACATACACTAATGGGTTGATGAAAATCTTGAAGTTGAGGATGGTAAGAAGAAGGCAAGACGTGAAGTTGATTGTGCTTACTAGTGCCTTGTATATAATATCGAATGAAAGGAACAAGAGGATCTTTAGCCAAGAATATTTGAAGATGGAGACCTTGGCTGCCCAGGTTGAAGTCGAATGCAAATGGAAGAGCAAGAAGAGATGG
Source organism: Rubia occidens (assembly GCA_032360425.1). Lineage (NCBI taxonomy): Eukaryota > Viridiplantae > Streptophyta > Magnoliopsida > Gentianales > Rubiaceae > Rubia > Rubia occidens. Next base: position 2,287 of record JAUOBV010588954.1, read on the forward strand.
AAAGAAAATTATGAAGATGAGTTACATAGAATATATTGTTTGTTTTCTTGTAAACAGGAAGTTTTGATATGAGTTTTTACTTGTAAAAGGCTAGGAGTGATGGCCTAAAAACTATTTTGGTTTGCTTTGATCTATATACAAGACTTTCAACAAAAAAATGTCAGACATTTAATATGGACTAACCTCTCCCAAAAATTAACTTTTTCCATGAATGACCACTGATTTACTAGAATCGCAAGGATCTGCAGCATATAACACTTTTATAGGCTATAAAGGAAGGATGTAAGGATCGCCAGTAAAACATTTCTTGCCCAAATCAACGACTCTGAAACCTAGCTTGTCGATCGATACACCTACATTGTTATCAACCCATTTGCATTTGAAAATTGGGACCCTAAAACTTGTGTAGATGACTTCCCAAATTTTCTCAATCATGCCATAGTAGGACATGTTCCCATACACGGGATTTTTATAGTTCGTGCTACTTAGTTGTAATGTTTACACAACTATGTTGACGCCACTTTTGTCGTGGTGTGTGTGTGCCCCATCAAGGGTTGAGAAGGTAAACACATTCATGTCATAGGCCGTGAAAGAAATCGCAGTAGTAGAAGGCAGGAAGGCTAACCAATTTAAGGTCTCACCGTTATTGTCTCCAACTGCTGTTTGGCATAACCAATCAATGAAAAATGTGATTGTGTTCTGCAAGTACTTGCTTCTATGACCAACCGGGGTGCTACTCTTTGACAGCGGTCATGTGCATATCCATGTACAGGTGAACCACATATGAACAAGACATGTAAATGTGCTTTCATCAACTCGTAAGGGGTTAATACCCTAGTTGTTCATTTTCGCAAACCTTTGCCACCCACTTTGTCCGTATGTCGCGAGTTTGGTACACAAACTGACCCTTAATTCTTCAACAATTCCATGTAGTATTCATTCATTTCCTCAGTCACATGCCTCCAGATAATACTGGCATACGGGTGGTATTGATTTTTCATATAACCCCTGAATATCTTCATATACCTCTCAAAGGGATACATCCATCAAAGATAAACAAGACCACATATCAATATGTCACGTATAACGTGAATCAACAAGTGCACTATGATGTCAAAGAATAAAGGAGAAAAATACATCTCCAAATCACACAACACGATAACTATTTCCTCCTGAAGTTCCTCCAATTTCAATGCCTAATATCTTTACAAAATTTGCCTTCAAGTAACAACACAACCGAGTAATGCACTTCCTGATGTGAGTTGGTAAAATGGATCTTATCACAACTGGGAGAAATTATTGAATCAAACAATGTGAATTATACAATTTCATACTCCCCAATCTTAATTCCTCATCGGATACTACATTGTCGGCCTGAGAAGAGTAGCTCATTGGGAAATCCATACATTTGAGGATGGAACATATCAACTCTTTCTCTACTTTTGAAAGTGTGAAATAAGTTGCAGGCAAGTACGTCTTGGATTTCCACACATGAGGGGCCAAATTAATTCTAATTATCATTTCAACCATATCTTCCTTGACTTCACTCAATCTTTTTAATTACTCAGAATATTCATCAAAGTACCAACCAAACTATCACATACATTCTTTTCAATATGCGTCACATCCAAACTGTATCGGACGTTAAGGATCTCCCAATTCGGTAGTTCAAAAAAATGGAACGTTTCTTCCAACTACTAACAACCTTAGGTTTCCTCTTCCTATTGCAAAAGTCATTGCATAAATCTCGCAACATGTACCAGATTGACGCACGTGTTAATACGGGAGAAGAGGGCACCCACTCTACCTTGCCATTGAATTTAGAACATTAATTCCTCCACTGATAAGTTTTTGGAAGCCATCCCAATATACACGATCTTACGTCTATGCCTCAACTTATAATAATCAGTTCCTTTCAAACAAATGGGGCATTGCCTTGTGACCTTAAACTGAATAGCTAGACAAGTTTCCATATGCGGGAACGTCATTAATGGTGCAAAATAGCATGGCTCTAAAATCAAATGACTCCTTTCGAACCCCGTCATACATCCTCATTCTAGGATCCCATAGCACTTTAAGGTCATACACCAGGGGGGCTAGGTACACATCGGTATTTTTGCCCGGTTGCTTCGGACCGGAGATCATTAGAGATAACATTATGTACTTTTTTTCATACACAACCATGGGGGCAAGTTGTAAATCATTACCATCACCAACCTTGAACTATGATTGCTGCTCATATTACCAAATGGGTTTATTCTATCCATACACAAATCAAGCCTCAAGTTACGTGGCTCATTCCCAAAGACAAGAAACGTCGTTTCTATATTTTTCCACCAATCATCATCGATCGAATGACTAACGACTATAGGATCAACCACTGTCTGATCTACAAGCCAACTCAAAAAAATTTGCATCCTTATGATTATCAAACAATCTTCTCAATTAGGGAATGATTGGTAGATACCAAACAACCTTGACTGGAACCTTCTTCGTCTACCTATTTCCAAAATCTCCATCAACATCCACCTCCTTCAATTTGAACCTTGGAGTATTGCATTAAGGCTATTCCTTCGCATTTAAGTGATCTCCCCTACATATGATACAATCATTCCAAAAAGCATGTATCTTTTCACAATCCATATCCATAAGACACAGTACCTTCTTTGCCTTATATACTATTTTTCGTAGTTTATTGCCATCCGGAAGCATTTATTTCAACACTTTCAACAAATAGATCACTATAGGAATACTTATCTTTCACATTCATCAACTGCAACGTAGCCTTCGATACTATCATTCCATCGGGAAATCCATTGTATAGAAGTATCTCATTATGTCTGTTAAAGTATGAAAGTCTTTTAGGATTGCCATTATAGTTCTTCACAATCTCCTTAACCAACTTATCCATCCTATCATCCTTCTTGGCCTCTAATTCATTTCTAGTATGCTCATCCACATTCTCCCCATGTCAAAACCAAAAAAAAATTGTGGGATCAAAACCGTATATAAATAAGTCATCCTTCAAATCATTTGTATCTTTATTAATAGCCGTGTTTCATTACTTCTTGCAAGGAAAATATACATAAAAATATTAGGGCTATTAATAGCCGTGTTTCATTACTTCGTGGAATTCGTGAATTTATATACAAATGAAGTTACCTACAAAATATTGATACCCCTCACTCATTCAATCTTATCAAAATAATGGGTTTTATCCATAGACATTTAGACAATATAATATAATAAGTACACATTTTTTAGAGCCCTATCTTAGCAATAAATCCATACAATTATATTCATTTAAACCGTTAGATTCTGTTTTTGATTTAGTTCTTAAAACTCATGGCTGTGTTCATTCGTGTAAGTTGTGCTTGGATCGTGGAGTAGGCCTTGTGACACTGAAGTTTAAGTTTCTTCAACAGATTTCAAGTGTGTCTCCTTTTTCAAAGTAGGTACTTTGATCACCCGTTGACGAGTGCTTCAATCATTCTGTAAACAGGATATTTTTAAGGAGATTCATATTAGTTGGTATCAAAGCATAGCGAGATCATTTGGTTAAGGGGGTTTTCGAGTTTATTCTTTTTAATTTCGTTTATCATTACATAAACCCAATTGTGTCATCTATACTAACCATTCATTGTTTGATATTTCTTACTAGGAGGATGGAATCTTGAGTTATGGACATGGAAGGGTCCGAGCATTGGAATACTTCGGTATCACCATCTGCGTTCACCTTCATTTTAGAGTTGAAGGACATCGAAGGGTCGGTGCCCATTGCTTAGAGCATTCCTCCACCTCCTCCATGGTTATTTCTCCCATAACCAAGCATTCAATATCAACGGGTTCATAGTACTTCACCTTGGATGACTGATATTTTGAAGATAGAGCTCAATGATTTAATCTCCTTGTTGCTTTCCTCCTCCCCTTAGTCAAATTGTCTTGACCTTTCATATACTTAAGAGAATATTGAAAATTTTCAATGAAATCAACTCACTTAGCATGACACATCCTTAACTTCAAATTACTCTTAAGATACTTAGTGACTCATGATCAATGTGAATAACAAACTCACGAAGAAGCAAATAATGTTGCCATGTTTCCAAATCCCTCATTACAACATTGAACTTTTTGTCGTAAACGAGGTAGTTAAGAGCACCCCCACCTCCTGCCCCCTCCATCTTTTCACTAAAGTAAGCTATGTGATGACTCTCTTGAATAAGAACTGATACGAGTATTAAAATCTCATTTAATTATTGAAAGTTTTCTTAGTTTAATTCTATTATATTTTGGTCTATGATTTTTTAGGAGCTTAACACTATAATACTCGTTTTACCAATGAGTTTTTTAGTAAGGAATTGTGATCAAGTTTAGAGCTAAACTTGAAACATTTGATGTATTAGAAGATTAATTCAAATCTATTTAAACTAGATAATTTCAGATTATATTAGATTTGATAAGATTAGATTCGTTAAATATGAAAATTCTTATTATAAGAATTCGGCTATCATCTTGAGTAGGTTAGGACTTGTATTTTGATTGGAATTTAGATTCAAATACAGCTATAATTCAGCCAGGTATCAGATCAAATCCTTGCTGAATTATGTCTTCTTTTCTTGTAATCTAGACGAATTAAACCCCATAAATAGGGGATCCAAGAATTTGGGACACCTTTTATCAATCATATATTTTCATAATCTTGAGTTGAAACTCTTGTGCTTGCGAGCATTTTTTATTTTCGAGAATTGTTAGCTAGAACCATAAGATTTTAGTAACAATTTTGTGCACAGCTAGTGCTTGGGTTTAGGGATTTTTGGATCTTACGTTAATGAAGAACTAAATTTGTGTCTTCTACAAGACTTTGTGTGAATTTCAAGAATGTGCTTCGTTCAACCTTGATAAAGATTGCTTATTCAAAAAATTCTACATCCGAAATCTTCGCAAGGATATTCATATCAAGAACAACACCAATATCTAATCCTGAAGGAACACAATAAATCTCAAAATTATGGTTAAAGTCATGTAAAGCAAGGATAGGAACTATAACCGCAACTTTAATTCATTAAAATTATTCTCTTGGCTTCCACCCCTAACGAATTTCACATGTTTTTTGAAAATTTTATTTAAAGGTGTAACAATAAATAAGAAATTACGTACAAACTATCGATAAAAACTAGCTAGACCATGGAAAAATGCACTTGATTGATATTGGTAGGCGTCGGCCAAGTCTTAATGGCTTCGATATTGAATTCATCAACCTTAATTCCATCTTTAGACACAACAAATCCAGAAAAACCAACTTTCAAAGCACGGAATGTACAATTCTTGATGTTCTTATAAAACTAAGACTTACAAAGTGCAACAAGGACGTCGCTAACATGCTCAATATGTTCAGTAGTCGATTTAGATTAGATCAATATATCATCAAAGAAAACCACAACAAAACGACAAATAAACTTCCATAAGACATGATTAATCAAATGCATAAGAGTATTAGGGGAATTAGTTATGCCAAAAGGTATAACGATCCATTCATATAATCCAACCTTAAATGCAGTTTTCCATTAATCATCCCCTTTTTCACACGAATTTGACAATACCTTTGGGTGACATCAATCTTAGTATAAATCACAGAACCATGCAACTCTTTAAGCATATCGGGCGTGTTTGGAAGAGTTGTGCTTATAAGAAAAGTTGTCTTACTTTGAAAGATGGGAGAGACCAGCTTCTGCTATTCATCAAAAAAATAGTTTTTTCTTTCAACATAAGTTATTTTTTAGTACTATACTAACCACTGAAAAGTGCTAACTTGTAAGTTCTGCCAAACACAGTCATCATCTAATCTAGGTGTCGGGTGACAATAATTAATGATTATCTTGTTAATTGCAAGACAATCAATACACATTCACCATGTTTTATCTTTCTTAATAATTAAAATGATAGGTACAACACATGGACTTAAAGATTTATATACATACCCCTTTTAGATCTTCCACTTGTCTTTGTAAAACCTTTCTTTCCTCGGGTTTTTCTTTGTAAGCAAGTCGATTGGGCATCACGGAACGTGGCACCAAGTTGATTTGGTGCTCTGTACCTCAAATAGGAGGTAAGCCATGAGTTAGTTCCTTCCGAAAGACATCTACAAATTCTTGTAATAACTTGGTAAAACGTGTAGAAACATGAAAATTACTATCTTCATTTGTTTAATAAGTCTCATTAAAGAGCAACACTATGACAAAAGAATCATTAGTTAGAGCATAATTCAAATACCCACAGAAGCATAGAAAAAACAAATAAAATCATGAGGTAATTTAGATTGTATCATATAGATGGAAGGTTGAGGAGTTTCATGTGAATATAGGTTTTACAAGACTTGCCTAGATTCTTGTCCGAATTAGGTTCACTTTAATATTTGGTTAAACCTTTTGAGAGTTTAATTTCATCCACCTCTTGGGATTTAGGTAGGAATTCGGCCTTCACCTTCTCCTTGTTGACTTTCATGCATTTCTGTGCCTTGAATAACTCTACGAGAGAAAGCAGATTTAGGGTAAACCTTTCCATGCCCTTGATCAACGTGATTTTATTGGTGAAGCCATCATTTGATAGATTTCCTTCCAAATTGACAAGATCTTCCCAAAACAATATGACTAGTATCCACTGGAATAACATCACATAAGTTAGAATCATGATACTTTCCGATAGTAAAGTTAAGCATGCATTGTTTAGAAACTTTAAGTTGACCAAAACTATTTAACCAAATCAACTTATATATGGATATGGATGATGAGTAACATAAAATGATAAAGACTTTACTAAGAGACCAGAAACAATAGTATTAGCAAATGATGCACCATCTATAGTTGATAAGTAATTCTTATCTTTCACAAGGCAACACATATGGAAGATATTAGAACGTTGTACCTCAGATTTGGTCACTTGAGCTTTGAGAAGTCTCATTAACACGAATTTAACCTTTGTTTCAGGGTTTTTCTCACCTCAACCATCAATGATGATCTCAAAAATATGATAAAATCAACAATAACAAAGCCTTGGGGAAAATTTATTATCACATCCAAACCTCTTACAGATCATAGAGACACATCACTCGTTCATTCATATTTAATGTCTATGGTGAATGCTATCACTTCATTACAAAGATAAACATTCCTTTCTTCTTAAGAATAATTTGCAAAAGCAATCAATGATAATTTTCAAACTCCGTTGATGATCACTTTAGACTAGTTTAAATAAGTATTGATTTGTTTCCATATGTGTATGGAAATTACCCATGGTGTAGAATTTATAATAAATTAATATATTAAATAATAAACAGTGCATTGAATGAAAGAAAATAGACTCGATCCTTGTCGACACATACATTTTTACATAGAAAATGATTAACTGGTATATAAAAATAATTTACGTTGTAAAAATTATAGAGATAAAAATAAGAAATGTCAGTTGATAATGAATGAATAATTATTTAACTGAATTTATAGGATTATATCTCTTATAAAAGGAAATACAAAAAATATGTAAGGGCATGTTCTCAAAGAAAAATATATTATAATTCCATAAACTATTTAAATTATACTACATGTTCATATTAGGAGTTTTTGGAAAAATCATCTTTCCATAAACTTATGGAAAAATTATATTTAATTAGAATAGTAAAAAGGTAAAAAAAATTAGTTGCAATCTTAAAAATTCATTATGCAACGTGCATAGTTATAAGTTTATGACTCGATTAATGAAACCCAAAAATTTTATCCTCATTTTTTTTCTAATTTACAATCTAAACCTTGATCTTTTCATATGGAAAGACTGTATTTCAAGAGACTAATTATTAGATTAATAGATATGGAATTAAACATTACTTATAGATTAAATTTAATTACCAGATTAAATTTGCTTAAGAAGAATATTATTATTTCTGACATAATGCAAGTATGACGGATAAATATTTGCGAGGGAGTAAATTAGCCGGACCAAAATAGTGATATATGGATTATAAGATGAACATGAAATGAATTAAGAAAGAAAGGTAAGTGAAAATGGATGTTAAACATTTGTGAGGAATCACATTAGTGGAATAAGATTGAAAAATTGGATGCATGGAATCACATATGTAAGAGCATTAATTAAAGAAGGTAAATAGGAGAATAAATACATCATTAAATGGTCATCATACGTAATAATCGGTAAGGGTGTGGATAAGTGTGGAAATGACACTTGATAAAGTTGACATGGTTAAATGTGAGAATTACATTTTGACCCAAAAAAAGTTGCTCTTTTATTATAATACTAGATAACACCCGTGCAATGCACATGTTTGTAAACCAAAATTTAATATATAATACAATTTAAAATTTAAATAATTAGTGAAATATTATCATATGTATATAAAATTTCACATACTGGAGAATTTATAATATAAAAGGTATTTATTATTATTATAATGCACTGAATGATAGCAAATTGACCCGATGTTTGTCGACATGTAGATACAACATAAATGGGAATACATTTTAAGAGTGACACATGGGAAGATGATGTGGCTAAGTGTGGAGATGACACTTGGCAAAATTGACATGACTGGATTACACTTGGTCAGGAGTTACTTTTTTAGTACTCCCACTGGCTCAACCAATCTGCAATATAACTATTCCTTTAGTCAAAATAGAACTTTAACAAAAAAAATTGAATTAGGATAAATAAATTAAGATATTGTCATATGTGATTTTGATAGATTCGTAATAGCATGTATTTTTAAAATATCAACTTTTTATAACTTGAATTTACATACAATTATAATCAAACTTTTTTAACTCTATTGACAAAAGCCAAAGGGTACAAAATTGGTTGGCACGGAGAGGGTAAGATTTATAGATATATCAAAAATACATCCCACGCTTAGAACACTTTCAAGGTTGTTATGTTATGGCCCATATTTCTGTTGTTTTTTTTGGATAAAACACTGCTAATTTTATAGCAAGAAACAGCATAGTCTATTACATGTGTACCCATTTGCAATACATGTTTTCTCTTCAGTAGACCTCTGGGCACTTTGACAAAACATTTTCGTTGTTATGGCCCACAATTTTGCTGTTATGCAATTTTAGATACGAAAATTTCAAAGTGTCATTAAACTTCTAAAAAAATACCTCAATACAAATGGAATCTTTACAACATTCTAATTTAAGGCAGCAGATTTGGACAAGATTTTGCCATTCCTGCTATTGCAAGTCTATAATGTCAATACAGCATGTCAAATCGAACTCTCAAGTGATTTCATCCAGATAAATGTTGTAGAATGCCTGCATCTGTAACCCCTTAAATTTCCGAAGCCCAATCTCAGCCAAAAACATGCAAATTATGCTGATGATTTGAAAATTATAGTCAGAAAAATGTGCACTGTCAGCGGTTAGTGTCCTTAACTGCCTCAAACCCTTCAAGAAGCTAAATGAGGTCAAGTGAAATTCCTTTACACATATTCCACATTACAATGTGGATTTTAGATTCAAGGACTTAATCGTGCTTAACCAAATGCCACTTTATGGAGAAAAATCCTACTAGCAGAAAAACAGTAGTTAGCCAAAGTTCTAGCAAACCATTATGTCCTAGGATAACTGAAAGAACTGAATATAATTCAAGTCCTTCAAACCTTGATATATCCCGTACCTGCAGATGAAACAATTACTCTAAATGAGCTTTTAAGCATAAACTTAATTAACCGGTCACTATAGTTGTTCATAGGCTTTCAGATACAACTAAGACCAACATATCAATGTCATTGCTGCAAGCTGTCCCCTAACAAAATCTCATGCATATACACTTCACTTCATAGAAGTGTTTCAGATTCAAGAATTCTTAATCTAGTAGAGTTAATTCATTCACCTCTCCTTGTCTCCTTGCAGAAGAAAGTTTAGCCTTTTCTATTTCACGCAACTGCAATCATGTAGAACAAATTGCTAAGTCGTTCAACTATTTAGAAGAGATAATTCATTTTTCTAACTTATTATTAATTAACGAAGAAATGAAGATGTGAGGACCTGATATTACCCCACTCCATGTTCACAGCCTACACTGCAGTAGAGTAGCACTTTTATTAACCCGTTTAAGATGTTTTAACTATATACAACCGAAAGAAGCTCAAATGGCAGAAGCCATTTTCAATTCTGAAATTAACTGCGAAGAACTTTACGTACCCTGTCTAGACTTAGTCAACGGACCGTGCCATTTTGGAATCGCCTAAGCTCGTTCTATGCATGCTGCATTGGTCCATGATCACATCAATAACAAAATTGTGAACGTATTTACCTCTAGCTAGAGTTCCAACTGTATCGTTAACCTACATTCATGGTAGCCTGAGCTCGTTCTTTGTATGCTGATTACTGAGTTGGGAAAAATGATCTCGCATTTACACGAATGAAAGTTACAAATGTTTTTGCACTAATGTGATGTTGCATATACACCACAATGATGAGATTTACAAGGTCATGAAGTTCAATCCAAGAGGAAAGAACACCATTTTTTGAGTTTTTTTAACCTTATATCCCTTCAGATAATGCAAAAATTGAATGCCCACGCAACAAATGACTGTTGAAAGCCCCTATATAAAACTACTACATGTTAGCATACACCATCGTTATTTTCCCTCACAAGAAGGTGAAGAACTTAAATAATTTCTAGAGAGAATCAAGAAAATAAAGATGTGTTAGGCCACCCAGGTCCAATGCAGGCAATGCCATGTAGCTGCCAAGCCTGCCATTATAAAATTGAGTATGTTGAAGCTAAGGGTGTCAATAGACAGAGAAAATGAGGTACCTTTCTCCCACTAAATATTTATTTTAATTCTTTAATGTCATCCTGCACTTGAGGAAGTTCTTGTACTTTAATGAGCCATTCTGAATCTATTCCAATAGAAAACATAAAACAACAAAAAGAAGTATAATCAGGGTGGCAAAGATAAAGAAATCAATATTACTATGCAGATTGGAGACAGTTATAAGGGTATGGTCACTTATTATCTAAGGATGAAACGATGTGTGTTGATGTATGGGATCTTGCGAAGGGTGGGGGAGGAGCTGGGATGAAAGACCAAATCAGACAAGCATGAGATTTCTTCTATTCGTTAAAGTTGTAATTAACTTGTAAATTTTTGTATCCAAAATAATCACCATACCAAATATTGTCAGGTTTCAATCAATGAATTAGAAAAACAAACTCAAAAAAGTCTCACATTAAACTCCACATTGAGTTAGAGCACTCATAAACAATGAAGACAATGAAGAAAGACCCAACTAAACAAATAAATCTAGAATTAAAATAACAGCCACAAGCCTGAAAGCATTGGCATTAGGAGAATTGAAATGTCATTAAAAAAAAGTAGAACTAACCATCTCCATAGCTTCTCTGATGACCAACCAAGGATGATGCAGTGGTACAGGCCTTGACAGGTGTCAGGAAGTTCAACAAAATCTACTAAAGGGTTATCTTCCAAGATCAAACTGCATATTGTACCTTTGGTATCCCAATTAGCACAGTTGGATTGGCCCCTAGGAACATTTTGAAAACAACCTATCATGCCAGAAACTTGTGGATCAACTCAGCATGATAAGGAGTTTCTCAACTTAAAAGGTTCATTATATATCATACCATGCAAGAATCATAAGAAAATTAAACTGTATAGCAATATGCTTGACAAATTAAGGCTTCAGCAACTAAATTACTAAGGCACTACTACCACAAAGGTGGAGAGAGAAAATCTAATCAGATAGAATTGTAAATTACATGATAACACAAGCACGAGGAACATACAAAAAATGGGAAATTACAGGATAAGGTATGGGTGGCACACACAAGGAACATAGAAAAGCTTATAAATCAGCTGATAATATATGAATCTTTAACGTGTGTCTTCTCACCAAATCAACTTGAGCAACACAGTTCATGAATGCCGATAATGTATGGTAAGTAAATTCACATTACGACAATGGCTCAACAACAAGTAAAGCAAACCTCTGCTTTATGCTCTTGTAAGCATAAAAAAAGTGAAATCCCCTCAAGCACTCTTCTTATAAAGTAATGTGAAATAAACAAACTGAGCAGCCCAACCCTCATCTTCTCCAACAACATCCTCCTGCATATCCCATGATACACCATAAGCCAAAGATACTTGTACTAGAGTTCATCAACTACCACAGAGTATTGCCCATAGATGCGCTTTCGTTCATCCAGCATCCTGCTGACACTGCTTTCGGTCCTGAATCGCCACCTCTGCTAATAAGAAAGGAAAATTTTCAGACGAGACAAATTATCAAACACCCAGTGAGCATGAATTGAAACTGGAAAATACCCAAACATAAAAGAAATCAACAAATAAAAATAAAAGCGGATACATAGAATGCTGAATATGACTGATCGTCTTCCTTGTCTAGTATGATAACACAAAAGCACCACATACATAGAATGCTGAAGTTTAAAATCCTCGTTTGGCAAAAGAATATTTGAAAACAAAGTTATATTAAATGCAACATTTATTTGGCCATTAAATACTGCTTCATTGTAAACAAATGAATTCAATTTGAAAATAAGTTTTTTTAATTTATGATTCTATGTGAATAGCCGACGTGGCTAATTGTGGAAATGCCACTTGATAATTTTTTTACTGCTTTAGTAATATTTGTAGATGAATGATGAGCCAGAATAAGAAGAAAAATGATTAGCGATAACGAAATCCATCATTGACCCGCCCCATTATCATTCCTACCATTCCACCACGTCAGAGGGAATGATTTCCATTAGTCCGATCAACTTGGGCCATTCTAACGGGGCGAATACGGCATCAATTAAAGCCCACCACAAAGTCAAGTCTTCGCATGTAGACCAAACAGAGTCTTCCAGAATTTCCCTCCACGTCTTAGCCTACAAACTCCCACCAATAATAATTCGCCACGTGTCAACTGAGATCTCACCAGCCGTCCGATCATCCAGCAAGGCACCCTCTGACCAATCAGAGAGCACGAGCTCGTGGCCGGACCATACCATGCTACCCCATCTGATGCTGTTATTAAACCCCGACTCCAAATCGGGGAAACATCTGTAGCTGAATTTACGAAACTTGCCACTGAAGAGTGAAGAGCTCAAAACGACGATGAGGAAGTGGACGGTCTCTGC
>JAUOBV010589159.1:0-15454 GCA_032360425.1 Rubia occidens
TATGTAAAAGATTTCATACACAGTCATGGCATACCTTGAAGTGCTGCTGTACGTTTTACATAACATTTGGTGTTTGTAGGGTTAACTTTTTTTTGAAAGTAATTAGTACAGGTCAAAATACCGGTGCAAATGATGGTTAATCGGTGCAAAAATGGTCTTCATAGCACCTGCTCGCAGCTGTTTTACATCAAATTTCAGCATCCAGAGAGCAATGATTTAAATATTTGGTTAATTACTTGGCACTGGTATTAAGAGAGGTGCTTTTGAAATAAGTATCGGTGTAAAAAATTTCTCGTATTTTTTGGCAGAAAATCAAAATTTGTATTTTTTCCACCAACAAAATATATTTCTTACACCAGTACTATTCACTTTTACCGGTGCATAAATGTCATGCATGCTTATCAACGTACATTTGATTCTCCTTTTTACACCTACCATAGTTTTTTTATTGCTCTATTCCTAAGAATTATGATTCGATGTCTTTCATTTACATTCACTTAATGGGTCCTAATTAATTTGAAGGAACCCTTTATCCCAAAAATATTAAATTCGTATGTTTTCATATACTTTGTCACATTAGCATTATGACCCCTAACGTTTATATTCAACCCGCGCCCACCATTCAATGGTTATGAATATGAATTCACAATGTACCCTAATATTTATGTCTTATAATTGGAACGTCATGGTTTTTACGACAGTAGAACTTGTCAATCCTTGTTTTTTGCAATTGGGTCCTCCAACTTTGTTTTCTTCAACCGATACTTTTCGTAACTACAAAATATTTCAAATTTTATATTATATTCTTAAAGGTGAATTATAAAATATATGTGTCTCGGGGGCCAGTTCTCTAGAAGTGCAAGCACATGTTCTAGAGCAAACGATGATGGTTTTCTTGAAGGTGACAATGTGGGATCCGAAGATCTTTGGACGTCAGTTTGGGGCCACAAGCCATTCATTTCCCGACGAGTCTCATTTGGAGTTACATCCCGGTGGTTTGGAGAGTCAGCTTGTTCAAGCCGATTCGTATTTTGAGGTCCGAGTAAACTTTTAATTTTTTTTGCAATTAAGTCCCTCCAAGAATCTTGGAATCGTCCAAATTAGAAATTGGTGGCATAAAATCTCAATTCAATATGATACGATCATTTCTAATCGTGTCCACCCCAATTATGTGTATAGAATGCTCCCAAAATTGAACATTGATTGTGTGCCCAAGTTTACCAAGAATTGCATTATGGCCCCAAAATTGTTTTTGGCAATTTACACCACCGAATGGGCCAAAATATTTTTCATCGACAACGTATGCCTTATGAGAAAGATTTCATGCACAACCATTGCCTATATTGAAGTGCCATGTTTTGCTTTACATAACATTTTGTGTTTGTATTGTAAATTTTCTCCTTCAAAGTATAACATTTCCCATTTTTCATGTTCAGTAATAAATAACAAGCATTACCACTAATTAATTTAATTGCACTGGATGATCGACAAAATGAAATTATGAATAGTTAGTTAGTTTGACAGTGTCGAAGGTAATAAAAAGACTCGAGTGGTACGAAAATCATGGTTTTATAGTCTAGTACTTCACTTTCACATATAGTAACGAGAAAATGGCTCCACATCATCATCTACTACTGGTTGATCCCCATGATGGATACTTGTACCCACATCTATGTCCTTCCCATCACAATTGCGGTTCATCAGAAGTCCTCCAACGACTGCGACAACATCAGGAAATTGATAGCTGAAAACTTTGGCCATGTGGTCAAACCAAGATCTCCGATACTTAGATTCTTTGAGCAAATTCTGTACACTGGCCTCCAAGGTGGTGACTCTGGATTCAATGGAATGGACTACTATATCAGCCGATTGTCTATAAAAAAGAATCCACATAAATCTTACACATCGGTTGCCCGTAAACGTAATGGGGATGTGGTTTACTCCAACTCTAGAACATGGGGATGTGATGATACTGTAAATACCGTATAACCCCATATTATCCCGTTCATTCCTTAAATGGATCAAGATCCTATCACCAACATTCCATCAGAGCTTCTTCTTCATTGCGTACAAGTAGGAGAGCCTATGTTTGTTGACTTCTGTGTTAACAGTAACATGGTATATTCTGGAAGCCACAAAGTGATACCATCCATTCATTTCTGGAGTCAGAGAATTCTTCAGAATCTTACTCCAGTCAGGTTTTACCAGCTCATCCACGTCTGTTCCTTCCCTCATTACTATCTCGACAATCTCCCTACCAACTATATCACGTAAAACATAGTCAAAATTTTGACACGTGCGTATTGTTTCAACTGTTAGAGGAACAATTTTTCCTCTACAATATACCTCTTTCAATGTTAGTCCATACTTCAAGTTTGAGTAGAACTCATTGATGATTCTGGGGTTGAAAGCAGGTAGACGCTCACAAAATTTTTCCACCCAAGACTTTGGATTGTTTGTAGGAATGGAGGTGATGCCTCTACTCCTCTTTGTGGGTGATGTCGGCATCCTTTGTATGCTTCATGTACGGACCTAGCCTCCTCGGACACAAAGGTACCGTTCGGATACTTCCATGGAGAAACATTAGGTTTAGGAAGAGAGGATGCATGGTGTGTCCTCTTCACTTGGATTTACATGCCATTTCCTAAAAAACACAATAAGGTATTTTATCGAACATCTTGGGTGCGACCACAATAATTCATCATATTAAATAATTAATATATGGATGAGTAACTACAGAGGAAATTTAAACATTAGTTCGGATAGGTTGACATGAATTACCTTATTCTATAAGATCAATCTTGTGTACTTGTTGGTCCTCCGTCAATGTTCTTGAGAGGGGAAGATGGTTTCAACATCTGCATTTTGATGTTTGGATGGTTTGAACCTGAAAATGTTTTTATTCATAGTACTCAGACTTACACTGGTAAATTCCATATATTATTAATGTATGAACTGAAAAAATGAGCATATAATATTTCAAGAGTACCCTGTACTGGTACAGTTGCCGATGCAAACCATACAAATACCAGTGTAAATAAATCACCAAAGTAGCTGCTTTAAATGGCAATTATATTTTTCCCCACAACCCGAGGGCAAAGTAATTATTTTATCGCTAAGTACCTAGCAACAGTATAGATACCAGTGCAAATATTATATGTATCGATCTAAAAACTAGAGATACGCAGCTGCTTGCAGCTGTTTTAAATAGAAAATAGATTTTTTTTCTTACCCAAGACCAATGTCACGGAATATTTTTGAAGTACCACTGCATGAAAAATAGATTACCAGTGTAAGTGGATAATGAAAGCATCTGCTTTAAATGGGAATACATTTTTCCCAAAATCCCAAGAGCAAAGTATGTAATTTTTTCGTAAGTAAAAAGCAACGGTATACGTATCGATGCAAATAATGTACATACCGGTGTAATAACCTGAAGTACGAAGCTGCTTACAGCTAATTTAAATGGAAAATAGAATATTTTGTCTCACCCGAGAGTAATGTCACAATATATGTTTTAAGTATGTAGAACCGGTATTTAAGACTGGTTCCGTTGTACAAAATATGGATGCCTTTTTTCAAAATAGAGTAAATGCCCTATTTTTTACACCGGTAACTCTACATTCTGCCGGTGCAAACATTAATCACTACTAAAAATTACTTTTTCCCAAGCATCTCTTCCTCTCTAGTATTACGAAGGGGTGAGGGTTGGAGCATTACACAAAATAGAGGGACTATTACAAAATACTAGACATAATAAGAGGGGTAAGCATTACAAACAATACTGCAAGGGATCCATATACATGAGGATTACTATATATATTTTATGCTTCAACACAGTGTCCCCACCCACGATTTCACCACTCTCGTCAACCTACAACCCATCACTATGATAACTGCGTCCCACCACAGGGCCACTGAAATCTTCCAAACAAGGAAATACTGATGGAAACTCAGGACTGTCAAGTTTAACAGGGTAGTCAATATCCTCTTCAAAGTAAAAATTCTTACCATGAATAACTACAAGGAACTTCCCATTGGAGAGGTCCTTGATGTAAGAAACCTATCGTGCCTGGGCAGTTAAGATGAACTTTTCATCTTAGTAGCCTACACGATTCAAGTCCACCAGTTTGAAGCTCGTTGGTTTTTTAACCACAACACCGGAACCATGTTCCACCCAATGGCACTTGAACACAACTTTGGACTATACATAATCCAACTCCAAAATTTTCTCAATCATGCCATAAAAAGGCATTACAACAACTACAGGATGTTTGTCTTTCTTTCTAGCCTGCTACATAGATTCAAATTCAATGTATACACCATTGTTCTTCATCGTGCTATTCTCATTCTTCTCCAATGTTGAGAAATTGAAGTCATTCATGTCATAAACTTGGTATCATCTGAGAGTGCACTTCAATCCTCTTGGAAATGCGCCTAGCTTGCTGGGCATCCTTTCCACACCGTACCTCTTTTAAAACCAACCAACGAAGCTTGAAGAATGTTGTACCTGTACTCTGCTCAAAATCCAGTCTGGATGAATCTCTTCCAATATGGAAACATACTCTTGAATATATATTTCATTCTTTCTACTTTTACGTAAAACATACATATGAACAATAATCAACTCAGTGTTCAAGGGTGTATGAAGCGTACCCTTCAAATGTTGGGTCTCATTACGCCTTCTGTCGTGTGTTCTAACGGGGACACCTACCACTCTTTTTCCAATTGAAGTTTGAAGTACAATACTTGATCAACTTCTCAGTGACATACCTCTGAAAAATCAATGCATCGGAACAGCTTCTATTATGCACATAGCCCTTGAAAATAGCCATGTGATGCTCGAATGGGTACATCCAATGCATCCCAACCAGTCTAGAAATACGTATCTCCCTAACTAAGTGTACCACAAGACGGAACATAATGTCAAAAAAGATGGGAAAAAGAACTTCCCCACATGACATAAAATTACATCAATTCACGCTAATGTTCATCCAGCCGTTGCCTGTTTATATTCTTCCTGCATATCAAGTTGAAGAAGAAACACAAGTGCATAGTCATAAATATAACTTCCTCTTCCAAATAACCTCGGATCGCAACCGACAGCAGTTGTTGCATAAGGATAAGAAAATTGTGTGATTTCAATGCATTAAGACACAAATCATTATTCACAAAGCGACTAACAATAGAAAAGTAGACAAACGGTATTTTCATGACTCGAATGCTCTCACACACAAACCTTATCTCAACAAGTGACAGATTGTAACAAGCAGGAGAGAGGTACGTTCGCTTCCCCCGAACCTCCAGTTCTAGATCAAACCGAATGCCCAGCTCCACCAAATCTTTCCTCGCATTTTATTTATCCTTAGTATTCCCTGGGATGTTCAGTAGCATTCCTAATAAACTCTCAAAATTTTTTCTCTCAATGTGCATGGCATTAAACAATGTCAAACCTCAAGATTCTCTCAGTAACGCAAATCAAAGAAAAATGATCGTTTCTACCATGGCCCCTCTACGGCCAAGATAACCCTTGATGACTTCTTACCAAGAATGACATTTAATTTCTTCACCTTGCTTTGAATAACCACACCACTAAATGGTTTAGGTACCTTTCTCCCCTCCTTACCATTAACCGATGCCATCGTGTTATCACGCAACTTGTGCTTCAATGGGAGGAATTTTTGGTGACCAAGATATACTGTCTTCCGGCCATTTTTCAACTGAGAGTATTCGGTCCTATCCTCACAAACAGGACAGACCTTGTGTCCCTTGACAAAATAACCAGAAAGGTTTCAGTATGCTGGGAAATTATTTATGGCACCAAAAAACATTGCCTTCAAGGTAAACAACTTACATGGAAAACCATTAAAAAAATTCAAACGCAGTTAGACCATAGCACTTTCAAATCTACTATCAGAGGGGAAAGATAAGTGTCGATGTTATTTCTAAGCTCTTTGGGCCCTGCAATCATAATAGACATCAAGACATATTTCCTCTTCATGCACAAGTACGGTGGTAGATTGTAAATGGAAAGCATTACAGGCCATGAAATATGCTTCGAGGACATATTACCGAAAGGGTTCATACCATCGGTACGCAAAACCATTCTCAAATTTCTAGGTTTGGAAGAAAACTTCGAATGATCTTATCAAAATTCTTCCACTGGTCCGCATCAGCCAGTTGACGAATCATCTCATCATCTCTACAACCTCTCCTATCCACGTATGACGTCAAGTTATTTTCATCCGTTGCATTCTTAAAAACCTTTTCAGCCTCAGAATAATCAGGAGGTACAACATACATTTTTCCTGCACCCGGCTCCTCACCCACATAACATGCTCTCTACCGACGACCACATTTCTCCTTTTCTCGTAACGGGAAACATTACATATGGGACAAATAATATTATTCTTTAACTTATCCCGATATAAGACACAATCTTTTGGACAGGCATGATCTTTTCATAATCCATTCCCACCGGGCACAAAATTCTCTTAGCCTCATAAAGGTTGTCCGGTATACCATTACCGGCCGGAAGCTTCTCATTCAGAAACTTAAGCAATTTATTCATGTTAGTATCGCTCCATGAACCAACACCTTTTAAATTAAACAGCTTCAGTAAACATGACATGACCGTGTCTTTCTTTTTACAACATGGATACAATGGCCAATCCTTCTCGCCTTGAAAGTTTGCCAAAACCTCAGGCCTCCCTCTGAATTCATCAACTACCTCCTCGCACATGTCATCCAATTTTGCATCTCCGAAGCACTTTCCCTCACTACTAACTACCACCTCCGGGGGTATTTTTCCCCATGAAATGTCCACACGACATAATAATTTTCAAACCCCCTGCTATAGAAATAGAGTATCAGCATTTCCTTATTGTCAGTACGATTTTGATTTCTACAATCACGACAAGGAAAAAATATTCGATTCTCCCGACTAAAAGCATGCTCCAAAAACTCATCACCAACATATTCTTCGCTCACCCTGCTAATGTTGGAATACACATGCTTACATATCTATGGCACGATACAACACTACACATCAATGAGTATGCAACAATCAAAATTCCACATAATTAATTACAATACAATTTCTTTCCCACATACAAATATTCCATAGATCATTAGTGCACCACATACACCATTCCACATGAAAAATTACCGCATTCATAACAAACAACCACAATATAACAATCGATAACTATAGGATTAACTACATCAACCATGAAAACAAATGACAAACTAATATAAACAAAGCTACCTCAATCACGTTAAGATGATCAAACACAGAAAATATATATATGTTATTCATACCAAAACCAACAATAACTATCAATAATATACATCAACATATTCGAAAAAATGGTAGCTTTAAGGGTCTTCATAGATCATTGAATACTTTTCAACAACCATTAAAAAGCCGTTAATAAAGTCTTCTTCCCCATTTCCCAATTTTAACCTGCCAAAAAAAGGCAGTAGGTGAGCATTAAATGATGATATACACTAGTAATTTCACAAAAATCCCGGTGCAAATGATATGCCATCATAAAACATGCCTACACACCAGTAACAAACCAGACCGGTGCAATTATTTTGGAGAAATTCCCATGGTATTTGGATCACTTGCATGTGTAAGTTACATTACTGGTGCATGATCCATATTTTTGGCACCAATGATAAAAAAATTGCTCGGAAAATTATTCACCGGTACAACTTTAACCGGTGTATTGGACATTAATACCACCACTATCTTACATTGACAACTCTGGTACCGGTGTGAAATTTATTTATTCAACAAAATTTACATTTTCCATACATTAGTTCATGCACCGGTACAACAACTGTCGGTGCATTGTTACACAATGACAACAATATTTATCATAACATCTGGTCTACCGATGCAACTGTGAATTTTTACACTGGTATAAATTCGTCTAAACTTTTTATTGGTACGAATGACCCTGTTTCCTATTAGTGTACTACTCCCTCCGTCCCAGAGAAATTGGCACAATTGCTTTTGGATCGGTATTTTATGCAAGATGAGTTGGAAGTGTTGATGGGAAATAAATGAAGGGTATTTTGGTAATGGAAGAGTTGACTAGTAGATTTAATCAACTTTTTGAGGGATAATATAGTAAATATATAAGCTCATTTATTTCCACTTTAGTTAAGAATTGAATTGTGCCAATTTCTTTTGGACGGACAAAAATAGAAATTGTGCCAATTTCTCTGGGAAGGAGGGAGTATCAAAGAAGGATAGAAGATTTATCTTTAAAACAAGTAGTAAAAGTATTGAATAGGTTTTATGTTCAAGGATAGATAAGAGGTTTGGAAGTGGAAATCAATTGAGCCCAAGGCACCGTAACTTGTGTTTAATCTATTCTTAGTAGTTTGTTAAATATTTAGTAGATTTACATTGCTTGCTAGTTAACTTGTCTTTAAATTCATAACTTAGAAAAACCAACCAACCCCCCACCCCACCCACCTTTTACAAGCTTATATATATGCATATCTCTATATTTAGTGTAGTATTCACCTTTATATGTGAAAATACTTAGGAAAATCCCTCTTCTTTGTGGATGACCCCGAATTGCCACTATTTACTTAATTGTATTTAGTAAGCATTTAAGGCTTATAAATTTTATCTTTGAGAGGTACGACGATGACCTCCCAAAATTTGGCGCCGCTGCCGGGAAAGAGGTGTTTATTTTAAGTTTTTGGGCATATTATGTGTGAATATGTGCTAGTTGTGAATATTTGTTAGTTCACTTTTTTTTTGGTTTTTATTTGATCTTAGGTTGTCTTGGAGACGTATTGTTTCAGTTCTTGGAGAATGGTTCGTACTCGATCCTCTTCAAAAGAACCCTTACAGTACGACCCCGATTTAGAGTTGAACTTGAAAAGGGCTAGGAGGCTTTCTTCGGAAAGTGTGAATAACACCCCTCCTAATGACAATTTTGTGGAACCTTATACCTCTATGGATCATCAAGAGGAACATGAAGAGGAAATTCTGGGAGGAAGACCTCAACACCCTCACATTCAAGGAGGGAACATTCCGTTGAGGAAAATTCCATTGAGGGAGGTTATGGCTCCCAATCTCGAGCAACAACCAATGTGCATCATATATCCGATGGTTAGAGCTAATGGGCATTTTGAGTTAAAGTCCGGATTGATACACTTGCTACCATCCTTTCTTGGTAGGCAAAGGGAAGACCCGAACAAGCACCTCCTCGAATTTTATATGGTTCGTAGTGGGATGCTTCTCGAAGGGGTAAATAAGGAGCTTTATATGTTGTAGACCTTCCCATTTTCATTGTGAGATACTGCAAGGTATTGGCCCCACTATCTTCCATTCAGAAGCATCACCTCTTGCATTTAGTTGAAGAGAAAGTTTCTCTCAAAATACTTCCCATCTTCAAAATGCCATGTTGATGAAAGATATTAGCAACATCATCCAATGGAACGAGGAGTAATTTATGACTATTGGGATATGTTCAAAAACCTTCTATCTAGTTGTCCATATCATGGCTACTCGGATGGGGATTTGGTCTATCATTTCTATAATGATCTTCTTGATAAAGATCAAAAACTAGTGATGGGAGCTTGTAATGTTCTCTTGGGAAAAAGTTCTCGAGGAAAGCTATGGAGCTCTACAAGGAGCTAGTCGAAGAATAGAGAAATTTTAGTTGAAGAGTCGATTTGAGGAGGCAAAACCCCAACAATGCAATTACTCCTTCCAACAATGGAAAGCTTGAAGACCATGTCTAGACCCTCCCTTCTATGGTCAGGACTTTGATGACACAATATGAAGCTAAAACACATGTAAAATCTTGCAATATTTGCTCTTCTACGCATCCTACGGATGCATGTCCTACTTTGCAAGATGAATATGTGAATGAGGTGAGTGATATGGGATATCAAGGAGGCCAAGGATACCAAAATTAAGTCCCCCTGAAATAAAAATCCCCCGCCTTCCCTATGAAGTCTCCTGCAATGAATGGATTAGATCGGAGATATATCAAATGATTCATGATCAAAAGAAAAATGCTTGAAATAGGCGACAAAAAGTTCCAAAATTTTAGTACCTTTCCTAACTCGATAAGGATTCACAATCCAAACCTAATATGTTTGTAAAATTGGAATATCCTTCCCATATTACACAATCAAAGGTCGTTGCTCCTTCACGGTATGTCATAGAGAACTATTCATCATCAAAATGGAATGCAATATAGGTAAGCAAAAAGTTATACATTTTAGGTGCACCAAAATGAGCCATAAATCCCCAAGAATGAGCTTCCCTAAGAATTAATTATTGCATAGAACATTTATAAACACATGGGTGGAGGCAGAAAGTTTATTTGGCTGGGGATGGAAGGATTTTTTTGTTTTTAAATTTTTTCTATATCAGAGGGGGCTGGTAATTGTTTTTAATAATTTTCCTCAGTGATTTTTTCTGGTGGGGACCGGAGGGGACTCCGACCCCATAGTGGTACCGCTGCTAGTTTAACACATAGTTCATTATCACGAAAGAAAAATCCATTATATCTATAGAACTTATTAAAGGCACTAGATCTGCATGCATTATAGACAGGAGAAAAGTCATCATCATTTGCATATATTTACTTTGTGAAAGCAAAACCAAGAGTAGCACAATTATGACGTGTAATCAAAGCATAACTTCAACTTAAAGCATCAGCTACCCCATTATTTTTACCTTTCTTATCCTTAAGAGCATAAGGAAATGTTTCAATAAACTAAGGCACAAAGAAGAGTGTATCCAATGTACGGTTGGTATTAGCAACTTAGTTCCCAACTTCCTCCACAACATATTCCAAAATTAGGATAAGAACTTAAGTCTTTATCAGACACTATGCTTGCAGGTATCTCATGAAGATGAACAACCTCTTTAGGAAACAAGTCTGCCACATGCTTTGCATCATCAATTTTTCTATAAGGAATAAAAAGTGCCATTTTTAAAAATGACCAACCATTTGCCCAGACTTACTTTTGCTATTTTTGTACTATAAATTCTGATCACTTTTCTCTTTCTTCTCTAACTTTTCTCTCCAGATTTCTTCTGTGAAAACCCTAGGTTTTCTTCCATTTTCTACATTAATTCATTCTTGAATTCATGTTTGATTGTGTTTTGTTAATTAGTATGAACTCTAGTAGCTAAACATAACCTTGGGAGCAATTGATTAGGCTTCCAAGCCCATGTCTTGAGATCTATTTATAAGCTATTTAAAGCTTTGCTATTGTGTATTTATTGTCTTGAAAGGGGTTGTTGAATTCATTTATATATTGGAAGTTTGATTATATGAAATGTTTGTATGATTATGTGTTAGGGTTTGGAGAAATTAGCTAATTATCCCTTCTTTGATATGAAATCCAAAAGCATGATATAGGGCTTCTAATGTTGTTAGTGATTTGATGATACTAGGTAAATGTGATAATGTCAAATTCTTTGTCATGTTTATTTGTGTAGCAAATGAGAAAAGTTAATGAGCGTTGAACGTTCCTGACTAATCTTGTGTAAATGCATGAATTGGGTCAATGCTTAGACACGGTGTAGCGTTTATAAGTGTTACCTAAATTGTTGATTCTTTGAACTTAATGCCATCAATGGGATACTTTTAGGCGTTGAACGAATAAAGGGGTCATTTGTGAGGCTTAGCTAGATATGTCGAATTCACTCTTGTAAACTACTATTAAAAAGAATGGAAGATTTATCTTCATAACAAGTAGTAAAGGTGATGAGTAGGTTACATGTTCAATGATATATAGAAGGCTTAGAAGTATAAGTCAATTTCCCCCAAGACTGCGTAATTCGTACTTAATCCCATTTTAGTGATTGTATGTTTTGTTAGTTTCACTTGTCTTTAAATTCATAACTTAGGAAAACCCAAAAAAACCCCTATTTTTGTGCTTATATATGTATGTATATCTATATATCTAGCGTAGTATTTAGCATTATATCTCTTATCTCTGTGGACGACCCCAACTTGCCATTATCAACTTAGTTGCAGTTAAGAGAAAAAAATGGCATAAAAATAGTATCTTTGAGAGGTACGACGACGACCTCTAAAATTTTGGCGCTAGTTTCGGGGATCCAGTCTTGTGGGGCTACCAGCATGAGCTTGCATATCCCACACTGAGGATGTGAGCTGATCAATCTCCTCGTCCATATTCAGCAGATTCTATGACATGTACAAGCTTTGGTCGTACATCATGCTGTGGAATTGGGAAATCAAGTTTACCAGAGGCTGCTGAGTGTGGCTGTGACTGCCCTGCAACGGGTTTGGCATCATCGAATCTGGTTGAGGGCAGTGCGGAGAAGGATGTGGTGACTGATACTGCATCGGACACCCTGCTATAGACCCATAGCGAAGGGAATGGAACCCTCATAATAATGAATATCGAGGTTCCTAAGCTCCTACTCGAAACCCCTGCTACACTCCTGATCAGGATCGATCGCCAAATCTGCCACCAGTGTGTCCCACTCCGGCTTTGTACGCTGGGGCTGTGGACGCTTTATGAAAGGGACGCTCCCAGCCCCGTACAACCACTGGAATGATCAAATATTAGTGGTGGGCTTGATCAGATGAAAGTTGACCATACGAGTAAATGTGATGCGGTAGGATAATCCTCGATCGAGCCCCCGAAGGCCATCAGGTAACTCAACTCCCAAGTGCTTAGCCAGGAGTGTGATCATGCCTCCATCCAAAATCTTCCCCTTGTCATTTTTATGCCTCGGGATCCTCTCAACCCACAATGCTGCACAATCTTGGTATCCCGTCCCCTCACCGGTTAACTCCCATAAAAATAGAATCTAACCGTTGGGGACATTTGTTTCCTCAGCGTAAAAAAGAGAGTAGAGGAGAGGAGGCGGTGCACATACCGCATCGTTGGATGAATGATGGTGTTGTTCTTGTCCCAGACATTATGCACCTTCCGGGTGATAGCGTGCCAGAATATGAAACTCTCTTCCATCGTGGGTGTGTGTGTCTCTGAATATAGCCTAGCCTAGATCTCTGCGGTGTTCCACCCAAAAGTCACCTCGATGTCTGGAAGGGTCATCTCATAGGAATGGTCATTCTGGCGGAAACAAATGAACCTCTCACAAGGCATCCTATCTACCTCAGTGTATATCTTGACCGTGGAAAGGAACTCCAGGGTATCCCTCAGATATGTGGGCGCTCCTCGAGATAAGAATCCTCCCAGACCCCCTTTGTCAATGAGGCTTAGGATCGGCTCCTTGAGCTGTAAGGTATCTAAAGGTGGTTTATCAGCAAAGACGGTCACCTGAATCTTCCGGGTGGATAAGGTGTCCCAACTCAGAGCATAAGCGCCAATGATCCGATGCAATTCCATGAATCGGTCAGGGATTGGTGGTGGTGCAGGCTCAGCCGCTGGAGAAGGAGGTGGAGGTGGGGTAGACGGACCTGCTCTTGTTCTCTTCTTGGGGGCTATGTCTATTCAATATAGAAAACACATCAAACGCACAGGGAAATCAAATATGCAATAAGAACTTGGATGTTATTTCAAAATAACATATTTACACTAACTAATATGCAACTTGTAGCAATCAGCAAAATGCACGTAAGTCCATGTGCATATGCGGAATTAAACATAATACTAATTATACTATGCCAAGATAATAAAGCTATGTATCCTAAGAAAAACTAAAATAAAGTCAGAATGTAGCCAAATGAAACTAATCTAATCAAATCCAAACTATAGCAAAACCTAAGTCAACTTCACAGCTAGAATAACACCCAAAATTACAGTTATAATCAAAATAACAGCCCAATTTACATCCGAAAGGCTAAGCCAAAAATCGCCGATAAAAATTAGGATGACTAATATCAGCCAAAGTCAAAACGATAGTCCAAAAATAACAGTCCACAATCACAAGGACAGTCCCAAATCCTAACCAAAATCACAGCCAAAAATCCTATAACTATCATTCCACATCATCCATATCAGTCCAATAAACATATTTACAAACATCAATTCACAAAAATCATATTCACATTAATCACCAAAACTAACATTCTTCAAAATTTTCTAAGTTATCACAAATCATGAATTCAAAGTGATAAAGAAATTAAAGTGTATAGAGTTGAAGAATGTTACCAAATTGAAGCTAAAGATGGGAAATTGATGAAACCCACAACAACATCGACCCTAAATTTTAAAATTCCCCAAAATCTAGGGTTTTGGGGTTCTTGGGGTGAGTTAGATGGATTTGGGGTTAAAATGGTAGGTAAGGCAGTAGAAGGGAGAAACCGGCAGGTTTGACAACGTTTTCTGTCCGGGTTGTAGGGAAAAAGGGGGCGGCGGGGTGGTGGAGAAGGGAGGAGGCGCGGCGGCAGGGTTGAAAATGGGTAGACCCATTTTTTATTCATACTTCTAGCATCGCGAGTGCAACAGGAGCTTCGCGAGTCACGATGCTTGGTTCAAAAAATATGAACAGTTGCCCTGGCATCACGACTCGCGATGGCTCTGTTGCGACTTGTGAATATTTGCTCATGGGAGTTGAAAAATGGAAAAATTTAACTGATTTCTATCATGATCGTGATAGGATTGTCGTGACTTGCGATGGTTTCGCGATGCCTCCATCGTGACTCACAACGGTATCGCGACTCACAAATTTTTTGGCCTGAAAGTTGCAAAATTAAGAATTCTTACCTAATTTCCATCGCACTCACGACAGGTCTGTCGTGACTTGCAACATCTACTTCACGATCATGGATGTTGGGACCTGGAAGTTGTAAAATTTCCTTGTTCGTCGCGACTCGCGATGTGTATGGAACTGTCGCAACTCGCGATGAATCCTTCACGCTCGTGATAGACAGGGGTTTTCACCCTTAAAACACATTCAAAGCTTACCACCTTCCAAGTCTTTCTCCACTTCTTATTTCCTAAAAAATCATATCAAAACATGACCGTAAAAAGAAAAAAGCAAAATCATGCAAAAAATAATGACAAAATTTGAGATTGAACCAAAATCAACGGAAAATCATGAATGACTCTCCGGATAATCAAAACCAAGTTTATTTAATGTCGTCGACACGACTTACCTCCATTCTTAGAGTTTACTCACATGGACCGGAAGGATTAGCTTCTTCTCCTCTATCAGGCACAAAACAAGGGGGATCCACATCATCCCCTATCAAAACTTTCTGCACATAGCTTAGTGCCTCCTCATGCTCTCTTAACTTGTGCAATAGTTTTCCCATTTGGTCAATGGAAATGTCAATGGAAAGAGCATTTGTAGGTTTCTCTCCATCCCCAAGAGATGAACATTAGAGCATTTTAGGTGGTGGTTTACACTCTTCCACCGAACTCGTTTCAAGAGAATAAGGAAAACCTACCTGTTCAGGCTTTACCTTGGACACCAAGAGGGTGTTGGAAGTTGCTTCCCCTTGAGAATTTTCACCATTGT
>JAUOBV010589260.1:0-25015 GCA_032360425.1 Rubia occidens
TTAATCCCCGATTAATCGGCTAGGCGCTAGGCGGTGCCCTTCCGCCCGACTAGCGCCTAGCGATTTTTAGAACCATGCTAATGGGGTAGCAAAACAATGCATGTCATGGATAAAAAATGAGCAAAATGAAGACGCGATAGACGGCCTGCGGTGGATAACTTAGGGCGCACCCAATACGACTGGCATGACCAGTATTAGTACTGGCATTCCATACTTGAACGTCCAGTGTGACCCGTGCCAGGACCAGTGCCCCGTCCCGGCCTGAGCCCCTCACGGATGCTAGGATATTTGGCATCTTCTTGGGCCTATTTTTAGGCCCAATTCCATACTACTATATATATGGACCTTTGTCTACTAGGGTATAAGGAGAATGCTCATTTTTAGATCTTAGAAGGTGGCAAGAGAGAGAAAACACTCTCACTTCTCTCTAGTTCTTTTTCTTTTCATCTTTTTATCTTTCTTTTGCCTAAGAGTGTTTAATCTAATGACATACTTGGGTTCAATGCTTAGGGAGTAGGGTCTAGCTTGGGGATAAATTTGTATTCATGTGTTGATGTTTATTTTATGAGATTTCTAGATCTACCTATTTTTATGTGTTTTGTGATCATTATGTTGGCTTTTTCTTAATAATTTAGTGAATTGCATGATCGTCAAAATTTCTTGGCACACAATGGAGTCTACATGTTGGTGCACTATTACACTTTCCCAGTTAAGGAAACCTTGGTGCACTTGGGGTGCGATAGTTCAGGACTGGGCGTGTGCACGAACGTTACCGTTGTTAATCATCACGATCGACCATGCATCTAGTTAGTCGACCAAAGAAGTCTGACGAGTTGCGGGTAGAGAAGAGTAAGTTACAAAACTAGGATTATCTTGTTGATACTAGAATCCATCAATAAGATGGATACTTCCTTTGCCTTAGTAGGCCTTGGGGTAGTTCTTTGTGGTGCTCTTCTTGGGGATTAATCACACGGGGAAAAATCATAACTGAGCAATGTGCCATAGCCATTTTTTCACTCCTCTGAAAGTGAGGCTAATGGAAGATCTTATAAGCGCACCTCTATGTGACAGATAGGGGTAAGTTTTTACCATTGTCCGCACCACGTGACACAAACAGTAAAATGGGGTTAAGTTCTCATATTTGATGAAATCGATGATTGAAATAACATTGACCATGTTACGCATATATTCCCTGAGTGCTAGTTTATATAGTTTATTCCATCGATTGCGTGCTTTTAGTTGATAGTTGAAAATCCCTCCAATTGTTATTTTCATAACACGCTTTGAACCTTAATAGATCAGCCACCTTTATTATTTAATGATGCTAGGGAAGGGGCAGGTTAAATTTTAGTGCCGCTGTCGGGGATGTTAGTTTAACGGTCTGGTAGTTAAGTTGCATAGCGTGTTAGTTGAGTAAATAGTGTTTTCCTTATTTATTTTTCTTTTATTTTTCATTTTTGTTGGTTTTTGAAGATAAATGTGGGGAGATAGTGTTCGAAAAATGAAACACTGTAGGGTTTTGTCACTTCGATCACCATACAGAAACTTTCTCCTGGTTGAGTGAATATGATAAAGAAACGGAGCTTGCCGTGTTGCAAGACTTTCATGGAGGAGCATGGAATTCATGCCTCGACTCACCATATTTTGTTATAGGTCAAACCCACAGGTTCACCTGTGACGAAATACTTGGAGCTTTAGCCAACCTTGGTAAAGTAAGTGACTTAATCCAAAATCAAGTATTTGGTTGCATTTGGGAATTTGGATATCAGCTCTCCTCGGGTGTTGAGAGAGTTGGGAAGGAAGTGACCTAATTGATAGGAAAGGTGAGCACATTAGTGGGAAAGTGGAAGCTATTTTATGAGGAGGCTCCATCACCTCCCCCTAGGGATGAAATAAGAAATGAACCATACAACCAGGAACCATCCATGAATCTCCACCAGTGTGAGGTTAGTTCTTCCCTTTTTGATACTGTCAATTTTTTTGGTGATAATGTGGTGGAGTTCTACATGCATGAAAATGCAAATTGTGTTTTAGATGATTTTCCCCCCACTATGAATTATGATCTTGAGGTCTTTGTGCTAGAGGTTTCTAATATAGCTCTAAATGTAGGTTTAGATGATTAGCCCTTGGATCATAGTCGTGTTGATACTAGGAACACTAGTCTAGTGGACAATGTGGGGAAGTTGAGCCCCAAATTGACACTCACGTCGAGACCTTACCCGCGAACTTAGATGACCTAGTGATGCCTGAGACAAAGCCTTTGATAGAAGAACCACCCGTAGTCAAACTTAAGCCTTTACCCGAAGCCTTGAAGTATACTTTCTTCGGCGAGGGTGAGACATTACCGATGATTATTTCTAGTAAGCTCACGAGTGACCAAGAGGATAGGTTAATCAAGGTGCTTAATAAATTCAAGGGGGCTATAGGATGGACTTTGGCCGATATCAAAGGTATAAGTTCCTCAACTTGCATGCACCAAATACTATTACAGGGGGGTGCAAAACCCATACGTCAACGTCAAAGGCGGTTAAACCCACCAATGATGGAAGTAGTTAAAGGCGAAGTCCTTAAACTAGTTAAGGTGGAGGTGATTTATCCTATCTCCGATAGTAAGTGGGTGATTCCCACTTAAGTGGTGCCAAATAAGAGTGGGGAGACCTTGGTAGAAAATAAGGATGGGGATTTGGTTCCCACTCGTATTCAAAAAAGGTGGCGAGTTTACATTGTTTATCGTCGCTTTATTACGATCACTCGCAAGGATCATTTACCCTTACTTTTCATTGACCAAATGCTTGAAATATTAGTCGCTAGCTCACACTACTGCTTCCTTGATGTTTATTCAGGATACTTCCAAATAGACATCGATCCAGAAGATCAAGAGAAAACAACCTTTACATGCACCTTCACCACTTTCACCTATAGGCGTATACCTTTCGGCTTGTGCAATGCACCAGGTACATTTCAAAGGTTCATGGTCAGTATCTTCTTGGATTTTATGGAGCGCTTCGTTGAAGTTTTCATGGATGATTTCACTATTCATGGAGGTTCTTTTGACTCATGCTTACATCATCTAAAACTTGTGTTCATAAGGTGCATTGGCACCAATATAGTTTTAAACTCCGAGAGTGCCATTTTATAGTGGAAAGGGCATTTTTCTAGGTCATGTGGTGTCGGCTCAAGGTCTATAAGTAGATAAGGCTAAAGTAGATACAATCAGATTCCTTCCTTACCCTACTTGTGTGAGAGACATTAGGTTATTCATAAGTCACCCCGATTTTTACTGGCATTTCATTAAGGATTTCTCCAAGATTTCTTCTCCATTGTGCAAATTGTTGGAAAAGGATCTTGATTTTGTTGTTGATGAAGAATTTAAATAAGCCTTTGACACTTTGAAAAAAATGCTTGTTAGTTCCCCTATTATCCAACCCCCAAGTTTTTCTCTCCCTTTTGAAATAATGTGTGATGCTAGTGATTATGAAATAGGAGAAATTCTAGGCCAAAGGATAGGGAAACTTTCACATTCCATTTACTATGCGTGAGTGATTCTTAATGATGCACTGGGTAACTACTCTACTACAAAGAAAAAGTTATTGGTTGTAGTCTTTGCTCTTGAGAAGTTTAGAAAGTATCTTCTAGGTACCAAGGTCATTCTATATACCGATCATGCTGCCCTCCATTATTTGATGACTAACAAAGAGGCAAAACCTGGGCTTATTAGGTTGACACTTCTTTTGAGTGAGTTTGACCTTGAGGTGGGAGATAAAAGGGAAATGAGAATATAGTGGCTAACCATTTAAGCAGATTGTCAACACTTGAGATCTTATATCCCACCATGGAAAAAGCTAAGTTGGAGCACATTCGGGAAGAATTTCCCGATGAACAATTGTTTTGTGTGACAACTTGCCAACCTTGTTATGCTGATATGGTGAATTACCTTGCCACAAGGGAGTTTCTCCACTACTTTGATCAAAACCAAAAGAACAGGCTAGTGAATGAGGCGAAGGAATATTTTTGGGACGATCATTACCTTTGGAAACATTGCTCCAATAAAGATATTAGGATATGTGTTTCCGAAGAGGGGGTGTAGCTAATCCTTATACTTTGCCACTCCTCCACCGTGGTTGGATATCTCAGGTATAAAAAAACCACTAGGAGAGTAGCGGAATGTGGAATATATTAGCCCAACATGTTGAAGCATACCTGAGAGTTCATTCTAGCAGGTGATAGGTGCCAAAAAATGGAAAACGTCTCATTCAAAAATGAGATGGCCCAAGCTCTCTCAATGTCGTTTGAGATCTTTGATGTGCGAGGGATGGATTTCATAGGCCCTTTCCCTATGTCTCATGGAAATTATTGTATCCTAGTGGTGGTGGACTATATGTCGAAATGGGTTGAAGCCAAAGCCACAAAGAACCATGAAATGGCCCCAAGTCAAACATTTTCTCACTTTTTGGTATACCCCAAACCATGATTAGGGATAGAGGTACTAACTTTTGTAATAAAATCATGGGAGCCGTGGTCAAAAGATATGATATGACCCATAGGACATCTACCGCTTACCACCCACAAACAAATGGTCAAGCGGAAATATTCAACCAGGAAATCAAGAGCATTCTTGAAAAGAATGTAAATATGTCTAGAAAGGATTGGAGTGATAGGTTGGATGATGCGCTTTGGGCATATCGAACCGCGCACAAAACCTCCATAGGCATGTCAAATTTTTGGGTTCTCTATGGTAAAAGGTGCCACCTGCTGGTGGAGCTCGAGTTCAAAATATATTGGGATGTTAAACATTTGAATGTGAACTTGGATGAAACCGAGATGTGTATGAAGTTGCAACTCCAAGAACTTGAAGAATTCAGGCGAAACTCCTATGACGTCGCACTAATTTATAAGGAAAAGACAAAAGCACAACATGATCAAAATATAGTGAAAATGACTTTTTTGTTGGACAAAAAATCCTTTTACACCAATCTCGGTTACATATTTTTCCGGGTAAATTAAATTCAAGGTGGGGAGGTCCTTATGTAGTGACCAAGGTTTATGAACAAGAAGCCACATATATAAAGGATGAAGGGAGTGACATCAAGTGGTTAGTCAATGGTTAAAGGTTGAAACCTTATTTAGAATGGGGGAATTTTTGGTGGATAAGGAGGGAAATTCCCTCCTTGAGGAGAAAATCTAAGAATGGACTCTTCTATTACAAATAAGTCATGAAGACGACAATAAAGAAACGTTCTTTTCATTTTTGATTTAGTACGCTTGGATATTTTTGTGATGATTGGATGTGTTTGATATTATTTTTGAGCATGATACTTATCAAATGCTTGTATGAAGTTCAAGACAAGAAAGAAATTTGATCGTTTGATACCTTCAATTTCTTCTCTTTACCTTGGTCACATACAATGGGGACAATGTGTGATTTAAGTGTGGGAGGGGGGGGGGAATCCTTGTGTGGGAGTAGTGAAACACTTAGAAGTTTTCATCCTGGGATTCCACAGTGTTCTTGGTGTTACTTTAGTTTGTTCTTTTTGCTAGTTTTGGGAAGTTGGTAGAATCTTTTGTAGTGTGATTTTTAGGTGGTTATCACTTTGTTGGGGAATTGTTTGGGATAAACACTTTGGCAGTGTAATTTTTTATTTTGCACTATCTTTTGTAGCATGAAGCCCAACTTTGGGATACTTTGTGCTACAAAAATAAATATGAAAAATATATATACCCGCATAAGTTGGAAACCCGAAAGGGAAACTTAGGCAAAAATGGGAAGTGAAGCCCGGATAAGTCCAAAGGCCTAGGTAAAAAATGAGAGGCTAAGGCCTTTCTAGGTTAGAAAACCTGGGCAAAAATTATAAGCCGTGTGGAAAAAGATGAAATGGTGAGCTGAACATGTGTGAATGTTAGGATGAAACTCGAAAGGGCTCATAGGCAAAATGAGAGAAATTGAGAGAAATTTGAAATGGAACTTCAACATCTTTTGGCCATCTTTGGTGGCTTCTTCATCAACATCTCTTGGATTGTATTTGGCGGTTTCTTTAGATTAGTAAGCTAGTTTACACCTATCTTTCATGCTTACCTTTTTCTTCACAATATTTGGGATGGTCAGGTTACTTTAGCAACTTCAGGGAGTGTGTGAGTTGTGAGATTATTACTTCTTTGGGGTAAATGGGGTAGCTTTGGAATAAGTTGAAAGTATTGGTTAACTTCTCTTTGCATGCTAAATTTAGCTTATATTATTTCTCATTTTTGTTTACTCGAGAATGAGTAAAGGTTTAAATGTGAGGGGATTGATGTGCACCATTATGCATGTGCTAGCTTATGTATTTAACAAGTTTATGATCATCTTTTGTTTGTTTGGTTGATTGCTAGTTTTAGTTAGGTTTGCACGACAAAGGGTTTAGAGGGCTATTACTGGCTTTCTTGTCTAAATCCCGCATTTTGTATACTTAATTTTGACCGATGGACATTTTTTTTTCACGGGCACCTAGATATTCCTCTTTGATCTCATTAGTAGGTTGTTGGTAAGTGCTTTTTCATTTTCCTTACTAGAAGCCCATCTACAAGAGTGGTAGTAGATATTTGTAGGCAACGCAAGGATGGTAGAAGATATTGAAGGACATTCAAAAGGATGGTTATATTGAAGGTCGCGAACTCCAAATCATGGTAGTAGAAGGAATTGGGACAATTAAAGGCGGATTCGAAGTTCAAGAAGGCCAAACGATATACGGAGTGATTGTTGTTCAAGGTTGCCCAGAGTTATGGGAAATAGTCAAGAAAAATCAGCCCTTGAGAGTGTCACCATTGGATTCTTCTTCTCAGGCACTATCAAATAAACTTCATGAACTCTCAAATTGGATCAACAGTTAACCCGTAGCAGAGCAAAGAAGTTAGGCAAGCGAACATGCCACGACTGGCGCAGATCGCACAATCTTAGCGCAAACCAAAAAACTAGCACGGTCCCAACCAACGTGCATGGAACGTATTATTTGGCACCGTCCGTGTCAAAATCAGGCACGAGGGTTCCCTCATTTCTCTCTAAAATTGGCAAGGTATGGGGATAGGACATTCCGTTTAGCACATCCCGCACCGTTTCAAGTCACAAATGCCAAGACTAGTTCACGGGGTGTGAAGAATGACATGGGGCATGTCCAGGTACTCAGAAAAATAAGGTTTCAGCCAATGGAACACGTAGAACAATGCATGATGCAAATCAGAAAGGAGAAAAATGAAGACCCATCCAGCAGCCCGCGTTAGATGACACAGGGTGCGCCCAGCACGAGTGGCATAGCCCATCCTAAGACCACGCCCACGCCAAAAAATCTAGCACCACCGTGGCAGGAACAACGCCCTGCGCCGACACGAGCCCCTGGTAGCTAGTAGGGTTTTGGCCATTTTTTGTGCCTATTTTCAGGCCCAATTCCCTATTTTTCTATATATGGACCTTTCTCTACTAGGATAAAAAAGAGAAGGGTCATTTTTAGATCTTAGGAGGTGGCTAGAGAGAGGAAAAACACTCCCTTCTCGCTAGTTTCTTTTCTTTTCATCTTTTGATCTTTCTTTTACCCAAAAGTATTGAATCCAATGAAATACTTGGGTTTAATGCTTAGGGAGTAGGGATCTAGTTTGGGGATTATATATGTAATCGGGTTTATACGACAAAGGGTTTAAACGGTCATTTTTGTTTTTCTTATCTAAATCCAAAGTTTTGTAGACTTAATTGAAACTAATTGACACTTGGTATCCCTAGATTTTCTTTTTATCTCATTAGTAGGTTGCTCTCGTAAGTTCTTTTTATCATCTTTTTTGTAGAAGGCCATCTGCGAGGGTGGTATAAGATATTTAGAGGCCATTCATAAGGATGGTGGAAGAATGAAGTTCACAGACTCAAAACTGTGATAGTAGATGAAACTGAGCCCGAAAAAGGCGAATTCAAAGTTCAAGGAGGCCAAGGAAGAAGCGGATGAAATGTTGTCCAAGATTGCACGGACTTTTGGAAATGAATCAAGAAGAATCAGCCCTTGAGGTGGCACCATTATATTCTTCTTCTTGGGTGCTTTAAAATCGACTACCAAAAATTGTAAATCGGATCATCGGTTCTTCCGTAGCAGAGAAAACAAGTCAGTCGATCATACCAGCCAAGGCCAGCCCAACCGTCATGAAGAGAGCTACCATAGGCCCGTGCGATTGCTCAGCACAACTCGTGTCAAGCAACACAGGCTAGGCCAAATGCCTCTAGTATGGGCCATGTCGGCCTCTGCTTCCTGTGCCCCGTCTCTTCTTTTCACTCCAAAATTTGGTTAAGTATGGGTGCAGATTGTTCTGTTTCACAGAGTCTACATCGTTTCAAGTCACTAATGTCAAGACCAGCCAATGGGGTGTGAAGAACAGCACGGATCGTGTCATGTTACTTAGCTAAATGAGGTTCTAGCCGACGGGATGCGCCAAATGACCCTGGATGCGAATTAGAATAACAAAATAGAGTTCTAGCCGATGGCACATGCCGGTTAAAATGGATCATGCCAACATGAGGCATACGGTCCATGACATAATTAATGGCCCATGCATGCACAAGGGCACGTGCCATGCCAGGACTGACAACCCGCGCTAGCACGAGGGGGTGTTGGCGGACACGGACCGTCCCAGATGCCAACCCCCTTGCCATTTGCTGCTGCTGGAGTTTTTTTGGCCTTTTTATGCCCTTTTCATGGCCCAATTTCCTACTACTATATATATTGACCCTTTTATACTAGGGTTAAATTTTGCCCACTTTTCATCTTCAAGAGTAGGATGGAGAGAGAAAATACTCTTCCTTCTCTCTAGGTTATTTTTTTTCTCTTTATTTTTATTTTCTAAAAAGTGTTGAATCCAATGAAATACCTGGGTTCAATTATTAGGGAGTAGGGAATTAACTTGGGGATTATATTTGTATTCATGTATTAATCTCTATTTTGTGAGATTTCCTATATTAACCTACTTCCATGTGATTTGTGATATTTTGTTGGCTTGTTCTTAATGTTCTTTTGAATTGCATGATTGTCACACTTAGTTAGTACACACCAAAGTATACTTTCATGTAGATGTAATAATAATACCCCTCAAAGAGGGAAACCTATATGCTCTTGCGGTAATGATGGGCCTGGATCCACATGGGTGTGTGCACATAGGTTGTCATTGTTAACATTATGATGGACCTTGCACTAGTAAGCCAACGAGTTGGTCCAAAGGGTAGTGGGTGGAGATAAATAGAATAGAAAACTAAGGTTAGCTTTGCAACCCTAAACCCATTGATACGATGTTTCACCCCTTTTGCCTTTTTAGGCCTAGGGAGAAACATTCATGGCTTAGTTCCTAGGACATAATTTTACGGGGGAGACTGAGATCTACACTGCAGGCACGACCATTGTTGCACTACCCTAATTACGAAGGTGGTGCTGATGAAAGATTACATGGGCTCCCTACGTGACAGTTATGGGAAAGTGTTGACCATCGACCATACCACATGTTATGAACACTAGAATAGGCTTAAAGTTATATATGAGGAAATCAATGATCAAATTGACATTAATCATTTTATGAAAATATTCTCTAAGTGCTAGTTTATATAGTTTACTCTCCTGATCACTTGGTTGCCTGTAGTTTTAGTCATAAAACTCCCTCCCTCAAATGCTTGTTTTACCAACATTGATTATTCCTAACACGTGGTTGGTTGCCTGTAGTTTTATTCATAAAACTACCTCCCCCAAATGCTTTTTTTACCAACATTGATTATTCCTAACACGTGGTCGGATTGGCGACCCAATCACGGTTGTGCGTAATTAATTATTTAATTCCTTACATCTTTGTGGACGACCCCAGTACTTGCCACTATCTACCATTCTTGGCAGTATAGTAGTAGGAATGGGAGCAACATATAAATTTTATCTTTGATCCATAACATTTCTCCTCTCGGTTATTAGTGGATTTCCCGAGGTTAATTAATTAGCGACGCCAGGAATGAGGGTTTAGTAGTGGGAATAGTTTCTTCTATTTGCAAGTTGTGGCTTTGCGGTGGAGGCTCAATGGGATTTTCCATGTCACCCCTTCTTCTCGGGAGGGGCCTGTGATTCTTCCTGAATAGCCTGGATTCTCCCGTCGAGAGTAACTTTGAGCAGTTGATGAACCGCCAGTTTTCTCTTTTCTTCTCCTTCTTCTGGAAGCATCAGTAGCTCGATCAACGACTACTTCTCCTCCTTCAGGGCCTCTACCCTCTGTGGACACTAATTGAGAATTTGTTGTATTAATGATCCCCTAAAAGGAATCATTACCAATGGAAAATTTTGACAGGCGGTCGTATCCTCTATCTCATCATTTTTGCATCAGAAATAAAAGACCTTTCAGTGCTAAGCCCAGATAGATCCATATCTACAATTCAATATACAGCACATGTGGATGAACACATGAAAATAATGTAGCAGTGTCAAGAGTAAATGATAGAAGTGAACATGACATGGTGAAACGACAAGATAGCAGCAAACAAATACCTTCGCTCTCAGAATCAGCATGTCAAAGACATATCAAGTGTTCGTTGAGTCTTAATGTAACCTTAGAATTGGAAGTAAGTCAAACCCCTGGCTTGGGAAGTCTAGACTTGGGAACATTATAATTCCAAACAGGAAGGGTTTGTTTGTGATCATTACCCAATTTTACATATAATTTTATTTTGCAGCATACACCAATTTTTTTAGGAAATCTGCTAACAAGATCAACACTAGAGATGATAGGATAAAAGGTGAATTCATCATATGAGTTTTTCACCTTTCGAAACTGATACTGGCTAATGAATAAGTCAATCAAAAAAGGGATTTGGGCTTGCTCACACACATGTTAGAAAAGGACAATGATCGAGATACCTTAGGATGAAACTGAGATGATGAAACTGAGATAATGTAACTTGATAGTGAGAGAGTAAATATATAATGTGCTGAGATAATGGAAAAGTGAGTCCAAATTAAGATAATCTAAAAGGCAAGAGATGTAGCCAGTTTTAGGAGTGTGAACACTCTCAGATTTATCAGGAGCATTAAGCTCATACGAAAACAAGAAAAGAAAATTATTCTTTAAATTTTCCAAGTGATAATCAGAAAGAATGCTACTAACGGCAGGAGAACTGGTGACATGGTCAGAATCCTCCCCGGAATTGACATCGTCAACTTGGACATCCTTTACGGAAGGTTCAGCAACATTAAGGGAAGACATTTGGGCAGAGAAAATTTCTAGGATTCAGGTGGAAACTCTATTAAATAGAATTATAGAACGCGGGGGGAATATACTGGTAAAAGCTTAAAACGAGAACATGGGATACACGCCAGAGAAAATAATCAGATAAATTCCTGACCAAAATCGATAAGCACAGTTATAAGAGTATAGATACCGCACAAATTCACAGGTATAAGAGTCGTCTTAGAAATGGAGTGATGATTAAGAACATAGAAACTTACGAGATTGGCTGAGTACGATGATGAACTGGAGCAATAAAGAAGAGAAAAAGAAGATGAAAAATTCACATGTATGAAAAATCAATAAACTACAGATTTTAATTAAGACACCGAAAAGTAAAGATGAATTAAATCAGACAGAAAATCAATGATGAAAGTCTAACAAAAAGTAAATTACATTTTTTGAAATCTGAGAAGGCGGCTATGAGTAGCTGTAATACACTAACTAATGATGGAATTAAGTCATCAAAATTGAAGAAATTATAAGGGAGTAAGAGATAACAAAATAAGAGAAAATCTCATAACGGTACATTGAATAAAAAAAGAGGGAATCTTGGCTCCGAGATCGCAACAGCTAAAGTCTACCAGAATCCCGATACTTTCAAAATTTGAATTCAAATTTCAAAAGACAGAAAGCTCAACCAATTCGTAAATACAGCCAAGAAGCAAACAACAATCACACAACACTTTGCAAAGATAGTTTAAGTGGCTAAGATAACGAATATGTTATTATCGTTCAAAGAATATATAGAATAACAATTCATACACATCCTACAAGCCCCAGTCATCGCTTTATGTTTTTTTACCTTTTTGGCTGGGGGCTTATGGTGTTTACCTAGCCCATGGACCACAGAATGTTGGCCTTCAGACCCAGCCCAAGATTTACATGCAAAGTAATAAAAACATATTCACGCCCAAAATCTCTTAGCCATGAACTGATAAAAGAGAGAACATGCCCAAAAGGACTAAGCCACGAACCGAGAAAAGTGGAACCACGATCAGGACTCAGCCATGAACCATGACTTGAACCAAGTTTATATGAGCCATGATGCAGTCAATGATCGAGACTCCTAACAATACGGGGCCATGACTAAATTCCGCTATAAATACAAGAACATCAACACTAACTGAGAGAAGGGAGACTGTACTGAGAAATTCCAATTCTCTGAAGAAGAGTACTGACTGGATCGTCAAAGCCATTTCCCCATAATCACTTCCGGAATTTGTTTTGCAGGTTTCATAGTGAAACACATTGAATATTAGCTATTTAGTCTAATCGGGGATACCATATCAAATACATTTTAGTTGATGTTTATTCATACATATCAATGTTTTTTTATGTTTATTCAATTTGAGTTGATGTTTAGATGTTTTTTATTGAGCCTTATTTTGTCGATGCTTGTTTTCCAGTGAAAATCAGCTAATAATAATGAGTTTTCAGATTTTCATCATTAATTTGAGTTTCTAAGGTTGAGGCAAAATTATGTTGGATGAAGTTCAATAAATGGTAAGGGCTAAGCTTATAAGGATTGGATTGTTTGATATTTGCATATATAGAAATATCTTTGTAGTGTTTGTTATAGTTTTGTATGAAATGATATTATGTAGATGTTAATTTTTTTAGTTGATAATTACATGTATTTTGAAGAGTTTTTAATGTCATATATGTCAAATCCATTTGTACAATAAACAATGTTCGATTTTCAAATTTTAAAATAAAAGTTATTCAGACTTATGTTTTCTAATTGATGTTTTATGTGTTTCGAGTTGATATTTTTATGGGTTCCGTTGAGGGTCTTTTTTCGCCCAGGGAGGAACTAAAAAAAGGATGGAGATATATAGTGTGTTCATTATGTTTATAATATTTTTTCAGTAGAGAGGTCCCTGTAACTTTGTGAACGTTTAAAAAATATCCAAAAATAAACTAATTCACTATGATATCTATTCACTATCTTGTGTTATTTATGTTTTAATCTCTGGACTAATAGTTAGTCTGTTTAACAAGGCATTTTCTCTAAAATAATTTATTGTGTAGTGAAAATTATGCACCTCGTGAATACCTTAATACACACTTATATAATATACTAGCAGAGTCCCACTGTGCGTTGCGTGGTATTATTAATATAAAAATTAGGATTAATTTTTATGTACTTTTTGTGTCTTATATTTAAATTGGATACAAAGAATTTTGTTAAATTTTTTAAATTTTAATCATCTAAAAGAAAACCATATGAGTTCTGAAGTGAAATAATCAATTTAGTTAGAAATTATTAAATGTTGAATACAATAAAAAATGATTATTTTTATAATATTTCATTCAAATTATGCAAGGATTATTATTATTCATATGTTGAGATTCATTTTAAAAGGTTAAAATAATTATAAGTATCTCATTGCAGTAAGTATCTCTAGAGGAGGCCATATTTCATGTCAAAAGAGAAAAAACAATAAACTCCATAGCAGTCATATATATTAGCAAAATAAAATATGATGAATGACCATAGCTAACATATGACAACTAGCCACCATAAACACATGGTTAGTGGGTGCAACTATAATAAAAGCTTGAGAATCTTGCAGCCATGAGTTAGGGATCGTGGCCAATGACATTTTCTACCTTGGTCACATCCATTGAGGACAATGCATGAACTAAGTGTTGGGGGGGGGAATTTGAAACACCTCATCATTGGGTGGCATCTCTTTTGCTTCTATCATTTTATACTTGTTCCGTTTGGATTTAAATGATGATTGTTTTCCCCTTTTTCCCCTTATTGTTTTGAAAACGTTTTGTGTTTTTGTTCTTTTTGAAAACTTGGTTTTTGATCCACACTTCGCATGGTTGTACTTTTATGAGAATTAACCCACGGAGAACTAGTAAATCAAAAATAGAATTTATAAGTTGCACCCATACTCATTACTACATTAAAAAGGGTTGCAAGTGGAAAGTCTGGGGTCGTCCACAAAGATGCTAGTAATTCAAAAGTTAACTGCACAAAAATCGCAATCGGGTTGTCAATCTAATTACATTTTGGGAATAGTGAATGTTGCAATCAGGGTTTTGGGGGATTTTATCTATCAACTACTGAACATGTAGGAACAAGAGAGTAAACAATATTAAGCTAACACTTGGGGACATTTGTGTTTCATTATCGGTAAAATACTTTGATCCAAGATTCTATCAAATACAAGACATATAAACTTATCCAAATGTTTATGTCACATAGTGTGGTCGATAGTCAACACTTTCCTTAGTCTGTCACACAAAAAGGTGGTCACGTCTTACTCTATCGACACCGCCTCCGTAATTAGGAAAGTGCTTCAAGCGGCCCAGCCGTTATGCACTCCTTTTCCCCTTAAAGAATTACATCCCAGGCCTCCACTATGAATGCTTCTCTCTAGGCCTAGAGAGGAAAAGGTATTGGCATCTCATGATATTTCTAGGGCTGAAACGACAAATGTCGAATTACTACAACTGTTGTTGCTACTAAATATCATGCCCCACCTATCAGGCAACTATTTTGCATTCATACTAGTGTAAGGTTATCAGAGCGGAGCTCACGACCCTCATGCATACACCCACAGGGTCGCGGATCCTCACTCTCCATATTACCCTAGCGACACTCCCAAGGGTACAAAGGAT
Organism: Rubia occidens; assembly: GCA_032360425.1. NCBI lineage: Eukaryota > Viridiplantae > Streptophyta > Magnoliopsida > Gentianales > Rubiaceae > Rubia > Rubia occidens. The sequence goes on from JAUOBV010589260.1 coordinate 14,893, forward strand.
ACTAGCACCATACATGAATAATATACAAAGGTGTATCCCAACATAGGATATCAATCATGCATTTAACAAGAATTTAAAGAACACATCAAGCACAATATTCATAAACATAAAAGGATAGGGTGATTTAAAATATCAAAAATATGTACCAAATCATGAATACAAATTTAGATCCTCAAGAAAATAAAATACTACATAAGCATTGAACCCAATCTTTCCATTGGATTGAATGCCCTTGGGCAAACTCAGAAGATTAAAGAAGAGAGAAGGGTTATTCCCTTTCTCTCTCTACATACTCCTAGAAAACAAAGAGAATAAAAATTAGACTAGCTTAACTTTTCTAGCCTTAAACCTGGTAGACATAGGTCCCTTTATATAGTAGATATGAAGTGGGTCTTGAAAGGGGCCCAAAAAGTGCAAGGAAACCCTAGTTGGCCATCGACACAGGCCATTCAGTAGCGCACGACCCGTGCAGCAATGACCATATAATAGTGCAGGACCTCCAGTTAGAACCATGCTTCCTCGCATCTAAGTGGCGGCGGCGTGCATTTCTTTGTGGGCCACTGGCTAGAAGGATCTTCCGAGCATTCGAACTGTATGGCCAGTGTAATACTTTGCCAACTGCCGGCTGGGAGTTCATTTCTTGGCAAGATTATTGTGCGGCCGTACATTTCATCAGGAGACGAGGGATGGTCTTTGAATCTTGAATTTTAATGGGCACTAGCCATGCAATATAGCACGGCCCGTGCTTCATACTTAGCCACATGAGCTTATTGAACTACATGGGTCACACAATATATTGTGGTCTATGCAATTACTTAAGCACAACACCATTGGCTGGCATGGGCCATGCAATACAACACGGTTGGCCAGTCTTCTAACTCTTTCGGGATTCAACTCTTTTTCTTCTTGGCATATTTTCATCTTCTACCATGATTTAGCTGGTGGTCATCCGTCTACTCACATCCTTGTGAATGGCCTAATAATATCTTCTACCATCCTTGCGAATGGCCTTTTACTTTGATGTACTTATGAGCGATCTATAAGAAGCTCACAAAATAGAATCTAGATGCTTGTAAGGACATTGCATCCATTAGGTATAAATAAATCTTCAAAACTAAGTATTTAGACACGAGAACCAGCAAAGGCTATTTAAACCCCTTGTGATGTAAACCCAACTCAACCTAGCAATCAACCATACAAAAAATACTAATAAATGTGCTAAATTTATTGGTTAACGCATGCTTCTAGGTGTAGATCAATTCCCCCCACACTTAAACCTTCACTCATTCTCGAGTATACAAGAGCAAGCAAAGATCTAATCGAAACATAACATGCAAAGAGTTTCCCCAACACATTTAACGTTTAATCCTATACTACCCTAGTTCCCCCAAGATGTAAGAATCTCAAAAATCACTCCCCAAAGAAGGTAAGATAACCTATCCAACTATTCATATCAACAAAAAGTGAAGTTCACAAATATTGAGTGTGAAGCTAAGTTTCTTTACCAAAAGAACTTCCAAAAAAATCAAACAGAATCACAGAATTTTTTTAATTTCTCTAAACTTCTCTCATTTTTCCAAGGAGCCCTTTCAGATTTTCATCCTAGCACCCCACAAATATTTCCTTACTTCTCACCTCTTTTCCACACCATGGCCTCTCACTTTTTCATAGGTGTTTTAACCTATCCAGACCTTCCCCATTGTTCCCTGAGTCACTCTTTCGGTTTTTTGACTTCACCGGATTTTTTCTTTAGTTTTTCAAAAACTGTTGTGTAGCAAAAAATGCCCCAAAAGTGGGCTTCATACAAAATGAAGGTAAACAAAAAAAATGACACAAAACATAATGGAACCTTGTTGGATTTCCTAAGAGCCTAACTACTCCCTCTCCCAAACTTAAACCTTGCATTGTCTCCAATGCCTCATAAAATGTAAAAAAATCATGAATAGGGAGAATAGTAAGAACTTACTCTTGGGACACCGAAGGGATCACTCTCATGCACGTCGCCTCGTACCTTCTCCTCCTCTCCTCTTGCCTCAATTTTTGCCTCTTAATGGGAACTAGGTCACGGAAGCCCTCAAGTTTTAAAGCATGCATCTCTTAATCAATTTCTCTATAGATTCCTCTTGTATATCAGCTCTATAATCAACAATGTCATAGTCTTCCTTTAGTTCCCTCTCAATAGAATCCAATCTAACTCCCCAAGCTCTCATAGTGTCTTCATAGTGTCAATATTAGTCTTGAATTACTCCATTTGCAAGCTCATTCCTCATACCGCGTCACCAACCACTTGCACTATTTGGGTTGAACTCATGAGTTGTTCCCCAAGAGTGCAAAATTGTTCGAAGAAACCCGCTGGTAGGTTGGGTCGGGCATGTGGCACTGCAGGTGGGATTTCATCATATTCTCCATCAATGTAAATGTCCGAGACCGTAAGGGTGTTGTAGAAGACCTTCTTAAACATCAGATTGGGAGCTAAAAAGAGTTCTTCTAAGGCAATTTCATGGTTGATGGTTGTTCACTCAGATTGCAGAAGTATCATAAATTTGCAAACCAAGACACCACCGTACAACTAAATGAAGTGATCCTCCGAGGAAGTGGTAGAAATCATTGAGGCCCTTTCCGACTTATCCATTGTGTACCCCATCCTCGAAAGACCTAAATTTGGCATGGAAAATGGAGAGAGCCAAAAGTCCTAAGTGTTGGGCTAAGAGCCCGACTATGCCTCCATACGTATCTTGCCACCTTTCTTCTTCTTTGCGGCTAAGCACTCTTTCAAAATCCCCCACCAATTTGGGGTATAAAGTTCATTCCGGAGTCATCGCTTAAATAATTTGGACATCTCGGTTGGGGCATTGAGAAATATCTATGTTGTAGAAAACTCCCACTGATAGGAGCCGATGCACGTACAACAATGCTGGATGGACTATTGTGGTACTCTTGCCCAAGTGGTTACTATTTGTGCCTGTCAAGGTTTGCAAAATCCGCTCAATGAGAAAGAAATCCCTTTTCGGTGAGTCCCTAGAACTTCCTTCCCGTATTTCCACTCAAATGCTGAGCGACTTCCCTATGGGTCATTGAGTGCTACTTGTCATCCAAGTGGAAAATGATGATCATCTCCCATCATTGTTCATTGCTTCCTCCATGGTTGCCAAAAATTCCAAAGTCCAACTTATGTATGTTTTGGAGTGCATCTCTAGGAAGCCCTCTAGACCTATCCGACCTAGTAAATAGGTGATGGGCTTGAGAAGACCTAGTGCTATCAATGTCTCCTTGCATGCACACTTTATCTCCCAGATGGTCCTCTTTGTACTATTGTTATACTTCCATTTCAGGGTCACACTCTCGAAAAAGTTGACCAACCCCATGAATTCATCAACAACAAAGGCATGGTTAGGAGGAAGACAAGTTGTTTTCTCTTGTCTCCCAACTTTAGCCAACTTCTTCACTTTCTTATCCTGAGAGGTTGATCCTTACTTCGATCTACATCTTGTAGGGCTCATTCTACCACAGCAAGAGAAATATGGAATGAAAAGAATATAAAAGCATATGCATCAAAGATCATTCAACAAGAACCATTCTTCCTGAAACCAACACGTGGAAAATCATGTCATCTCAACAAATAGATCATAAACTTCTTCTAACACTTAGTTTAACACAAAAACATGCATATAACCCACATATGTCCCTAAAACATCAATAAATTTTGAATTCATGCCTCTGACATAAACATTATCATGCTAAAGAGAGAAAGGAAACACAACTTCATAAATTTACCCAAAATTGGAGATTAGGAGCTGAAAATCACACAAGAAAAACTAAGGAATGCTTTCTTCTGAGAAAAGATGTCCATTTTTTTAAAATCCTCAAATTATGAGGTGAGGTTGTGTGTTTTTGAGGTACTTATAGGGGGTTAAATGTCCTTTATGGATGTGATAAAGTAATTCCACTTTAGATTTTAGGTATCAAAGACCTTCAAAAGATGGTTTTCTTAGAAGAGAGATAAATAGGAGTAGAAATGGTTTGGTCAAAAATAGCACTTTTATGGAGTAAAAGTTGTTATTGATTAATGCCCAAGGAAGGTGTTAATGTTTAGCGTAGTACACTGACATTAACAGCTTAGAGTGGAAGAAATCTACCAAAAATGGGACAGGAGTGCAAAAATTCAATCTACAAAAATTTTGCAATTCTTCCCATTTGCAGAATAGCACGAGGCATAGGCACAACCTGTGCCATATGAAGGGTCATCTTACACGAGGCATGTGTATTATACGACCCATGCTTCCCCAACACCTGCATTTTTCTAACACTTTTATCACCAAAATCCTGTTTCCTTTTAACCATAAGCCTGATACTTAATCTTTAGACTAAAACATAACCAGAATTTCCACACTAAACCTTTGTCACACAAACACAAAGATGCAAAATCCTACTACCAAAAACATCAAAACATAGCAAGAAAAAGAACACCCTATATTTATTGTCGTCCTCACGACTTATTATTCATGCATTCTACTTAAAATGAAGCTACCATGGGGTCTCCAGAGTCGCCATCAGCGACTCCACCAACGATGACATCTTTGTGGAGAGGCCTCCACAATATGTCACCCTCACCTTCATGCTCTTTTCTCACCATGGAAAGTGTATGTCCATCATTTGCTAATGTTGAATCCTTGACCATTTCCTCGGGTGTGGGTGGTGGCCGGGAAGATTTTAAATCCTCTTCACTCTCCACCAACCGCTGCATATTAGTGACCATAGAATCCATAATAAAAAAATCATCACTAAACTCAAGCATGGAATAGGTATCATAAACATTATCATCACAATCAAAGCTCAAGACATGATTTATCTCACCACTCAAATCAAGGAACTCATCAAGATATTCATTATCAACAATCATGCAAGGTTCATCACATTGAGCAAATTTAGTACATAAAGATATGGCATGCACACAAAAGAAGAAATGGGTGATTCATGCTTGGACTTATAAATATCAAACCCAGCCTTATCAACATCATACTCTAGGGTTAGAGTTCCCAAATGGACATCTATTTTGGTCCTTGATATTTTTAAGATTGGTCTCCCCAATAAAATTGGGATTGCACCTCCATCGTGCACTACATCAAGGACATAGAAGTCCGTCGGAAACACTAGATTTCCTACTCTAACCATAACATCATTAAATAAACCTCTAGGCTAGCTTGGAAGTAATGGACTAGTTGGATAGTAACTCTAGTGTTCTTATGCTCACTTATGTTAAGGCTCTCAAATAGGTTAAATGGGATAACATTGATAGAGACGCCTAAGTCTATCATAGAATTGTTCATCAATTTACCACCTCGAGAAATAGGGATAAAAAACTTTCCAAGTTCATCACAATTTTTAGGTATGTTCTTAAGAGCTAAAGTGCCTACTCCCCCTATTTTCGATTGACCTACCTTTCTAGTTGGTTTGTTCATTCTTTTAGTGCAACCTTTTTAAAAAAAATAGCATATAATGTAATTTTTTCAATGACAAAAAGAATAGGATTGCTAACCACAACCTTCTCGATGACTTGGTGAATTTGAGCTTCGTTGGTTGCCTCCTTTGGCCTTTCCCGTAGAGCACTAGGAAATGGCGGCGGATGGTTCATCCTTGCCTAGATGGTGAGGAGCTCTTTCGAGGGCTCCTCCTCAACTACTATCTCGTCTTTTTAAGGTTGGTCTTGTTGCTTTCCACCAATTTTTTGTCCTCTTGCATGACCTCCTTCTTAGCCTCGCGCATCTCCTTCCATCTTCTCAACTTCAAGGAACTAACATTCTTTGGATTACCCTCGTGTTGGGATGGTAGCTTGCCGGATTCCCTAGCCTCAAGCAGGCTCACTAAAGTGGCAAGTTGACCAACTTTCACTTCAAGGTTCTTAATAGTTGAAAATGCTCTAGTGCCGAGTTCCTCAATCGCTCTTATTCTTTACTCCACGAACACATCACTCTTCTTCACCAATTGGGCTATTACATGAAGGATCTCCTCTCGGTCTGACTTGTATAGTGGTAGATTAGTGTTGGAAGGTCATTTTCCTCTCGCATAGGGTTGAGGTATCCACCTCGGTTATACGATTTTTCCTCTCCCCATTGAAATTTTTAATAGTGACCCGTCCCTCCCGAGTGTTGTTCAAAACACATGAGGAGGACTATTAAGGATCAAAGATAGAGATTTATATTGTTCCTATCATTCCTACTACTACACTACCAAGAATGGTAGATAGTGAAAAGCACCGGGGTTGTCCACAGAGATGTTAGGAATTGAATAATTAACTATACACAACCGTGATCAAGCCATCAATCTGACCGCACGTTAGGAATATATAGTGTTGAAAAATAGTCATTGGTGGGATTTGTACTAACAACTACTAGCATTCAAATGATCATAAGAATTAACAATATAAACTAACACTCTGGGAATATTTGTGTAACATGATTAATGTCATTTCAATCATCAATTTCATCAAGTACCATAACTAAAACCTATTCTAGTGTTTGTATCATGTAGTGCGAACAATGGTAAAAACTTTCCCCTATCTGTCACATAGGGGTGCACATATTAAATCTTTCATCAGTCTCACCTCCGCAACTAGGAGAGTGTAACAACGGCAATGGCTCATTGTGCAGGTCACATTCTCCCCTATACGATTAAGTCCTGAGCGGAACACTACGAACGCAATACTCCCTAGGCCTACATTAACAACGGAAACCTACGTGCACACACCCACACGATTTAACACTATCGTTACCCCAATCGCATCTAGGTTTCCATCCCCAGGGGGTAGCAATATTGAAACAATATGAAAGTAGACTTGGTGTGTGCTAACTAAGTGTGACAATCATGCAATTCATAAGAATTATAAGAACAAGCCAACAAAATAATCACAAAGCGCAAAGAAATAGGTAGATCTATGAATCTCACATAATGAACATTAATACATGAATGGAAATATGTTCCTCAAGTAATATCCCTACTCACTAAGTATCGAACCCAAGTATTTCATTAGATTCAACACTTTTAGGCAAAGAAAAATAAAAAGATGAAAATAAAAGAATCTAGAGGGAAGGAAGAGTATTTTCTCTCTCTAGCCTACTCTTGACATCTAGAAATAAGCATAAACTTCAACCCTAGTAGACATAGGTCCATATATATAGTAGTAGGGAATTGGACCTAAAACTAGGCCCAAAATGACAAATATCCTAGCAGCCACAACCGGCACGGGGGTGGTGACTGGCACGGCCCCTGCCGACCGAGTGAGCCTCGTGTTGACATGACACAGTCCCTGAAATGAACTGTAGCCTCCTACCGGTGTGGGCCATTGGCCTTGGTACTGGTTGTAACCCCTCATACCGATGTAAGCCATGCCAGCGGGCACGGGATGTCGATCGGTACTCTGTTTTCTCCTTCTGATCTGCATCTCGGGTCGTTTGGCATGCCCCGTTAGTTGGAATCTCATTTTTCTCTGTATCTCAGAACATAACGTGTAATTCTTTGCACCCCATCAGCTATTCTTGGCATTGGTGACTTGAAATGGAACACGCCACATAAAACGGAATGTTCTATTCCATACTTACCCGATTTTTAGAGTGAAAGCAATACATGGGGTGTACGACTGGCCAGAACGAGCACAGTCAATGCTTGAGCTTGGCACGGCTCGTGTTAGGTGAAACGGGCAATGTCCGTAATGCTTGGAATGGGCTGTGCTAGGCCTAGCCCTCATGCTAGCCTTGTGCGGTCCATGCCGGCAGTGGCTAGTTCGGTCGATTGACTTGTTTGCTTCGCTACGATTGAACCGTTGGTACGATTTGATAGTTCATGCAGTTGATTTTATAGTGCTTGCGAAGATGAATCCAATGGTTCTATCTGCAAGGATTGATTCTTCTTGGATTTTTCCAAAACTTTTTGCAAAATCGAACACTGATCTCTCTGTTTCTTCCTTGACTTTCTTGAACTTTGAATCCTCGTTTCTTGGTCCCAATTCCATCTACTACCACGCTTTAGATTCCATATCCTTCAATCTGCTACCATCCTTGCGAATTTCCTTTGATATCTTCTACCACCTTTGCGAATGGCTTTCAAATATCTACTACCACCTTCGAGGATTGCCTACTACAAAAAGGTAATAAAAAGTACTCACAGGAAACCTACTAATGAGATCAAAAAAGAAGATCTAGGTGCATGTGAATAAAAAGTGTCCATCAATTTCAATTAAGTCTACAAAACTCAGGATTTAGACAATAAAACCAATAATGGTCGTTCAAACCCTTTTTCGTGTAAATCTAACTAAAACTAACAATCAACAAAACAAAATATGATAATAAATGTGTTAAATGCATTGGCTAACACATGCATAATGGCTCGCATTAATCCCCCCACACTTAAACCTTTACTCATACTCAAGTAAACGAAAACGATAAAAGATCTAAGAAAAATGTAGCATGTAAAGAGAATTTAGCCAATACATACAACTTATTCCCAAGCTACCCTAGTTCCCCCAAAGAAGTAAAATTCTCACAACTCTCACACTCCTTGAAGATATTAAAATATCCTAACCACCCAAAATTTTGGGAAGAAAGAGGTAAGTACAAAAGATAAGTGTTGAAGTAGCTAACTCCCTCGAATAGTCCACCAAAATCAATCCAAGAGTTGTTGACGAAAAAACCAATAAAGATAATCCACAAGATCCTCAACTTGGTTGTAACTAAGGATAACTCGAGATTCTCAACTTAGCTACAACCAAGGAAAATGCCGAAGAATCCTCAACCTAGTTTCAATTTTTTCTCAATTTCTGTCATTTTTCCTTGGAGCACTTTCGAGTTTTCATCCTAGCATTCACACATGTTGAGCTCACCATCTCACCTTTTTCCACACAGCCTCTAATTTTTACCTAGGCATTTCAATCTATCCGGGATTTCTTCCCACTTTTACCTAAGTTTCCCAGCCTTTCAAGTTTCCAACTTAGTGGGTAAAAAATCATTTTTTTGGAAAAATTTCAATTTTTTTGTGCAGCACAAAATGCCCCAAAGTTGGGCTTCATACTACAAAAATATAGTGAAAAAGAAATAATTACACCACCAAAGTTTCAAAACACATCCCTAAATACAACTACCAAAATGTGCCCCCACACCTAGAAACAACAACTAAAAAGTTCAACATCCAAATGGGGAAAATACCAACAATCAAAACAAAAAAAACAATAGTCATCCAAACAATCATCCAAACAGTAATCATAAGCTAAGTCACAAACAAAGGATATGCTACCATAGAGGTGTTCAAACTCCTCCCTGCACACTTAGTTTACGCTTGGTCCCCAAAGTATATAACCAAGGGAAAATTAAGAAACACCAGGAGATGGTTAATGTTGCCTCTGACGTCTAGCCTCATGCCCATACCCCCTCGAATCAGGATGGTAGTAGCCCTCTCTGTTGCCTGATGTCCTCAGCCAATCATTAATATCGTTGATGGCATCCTACAAGTTCCTCATGTTCTCCCTCAAGTAGTGCAGCTCACCGTCTACCCTATCAAATCTCTTTGTCGTGTCCCGCTCATTGTGATCTAGTTGTGCACCAAGCCTATGAACATCGTGCCTGACCCCAAAGATAGAGTTTCCAAAGGATTGTGCCCAGTCCCGCTAATCCAGCTGATGAGTCAACATAAGATAAGAAAAATCTAACTCTAAACCTGATAACTTATCCTCCCAAAGGGTCTATACTGGGGGTGATGCTAACGGTGACTCTCATGTAGAGAATGTCCCAAAACACTGTGCCTGGAGGGCTAAGATATGGGTACAGGTGGGGGGTCCACAGCTAGACTGTGCAAAGTCATCATACTGGGAAGAGATATTGTGCCTGTGAGAATTGCAAATACCATTCCCTGCAGAATAATAAGGCTCCTCATGAATGATAAATGGCCCCTGATGAGGGAGTGTTTTTTCCCGATGTAATGTAGCTTTTCATTTCATCAAAAGTACCAGCTTAACGTTCTTACATGATCCAAGAGTAGAACCAAATAACTCACAGAAAACAAAAACCAAACTTTCTAAGCTATTACAAAGGATATAAAGAACCCGAACCCAAATAAACTTTGCACCTAGTGCCAAAGC
>JAUOBV010589364.1:0-15445 GCA_032360425.1 Rubia occidens
AAATATGCGATCAAACTTTGATAGAGAATAGTGTCCATAAAGCAAACATGCCAATATTAGCGGGACGGAGGGAGTATTAGGTAATTCCAATTCTGTTTAGGAATATGATTAGGCTAGTCTTATTCCATCTTGGTTTAGGATTCTGTAGTTTGGGAGATCTATATAAACTCTCACTTGTGTCTGTTTGTAATATGCCTGAGATTTTGAAGACAATTGTTAAGGTCTGAGAAATCTCTTTCGAGTCTGTTAATAAAATCAGTTTCCGTTTTGTGGACGTAGCTAACACATTGTTAGTGAACCACGTAAAATTCTCCGTGTTCTTCTTTAATTCTTTGTTCGTCAGCTGCACCTGTCATAACAACTTCATCTTATGTAACAGGTTTCAAAAGTTGTGATTTTTCATCATCGGTGATTAAATTGGGCACATGACCAAGGAAATGGTGGAAGTAAAATACCAGCTAAATCATTGTATTGCTTAGTTAAAATATCCCTGTAGTAATTTTCATGTTCAGTTTCTATGTCAGTGTGGTTATCTATTCAGATTCTCTTTCTATTTTTAATTTCTGAGATTTTCATCCTACAATTTCTTTCAGCTATAATTTTATGGAAAAACTGGGTGTTTTCATCAAACTCTTTTTATCCATTTAACTTTACTTTTTGTTTCCAAAATTTGTGTTTTTCTTTCATAAACTTAGTTAGTACAACTTTCTTCCTATTTTTAGCTTAATTAGATTTTCCCGAGACTGATCATTGTTATAAGCAATCTCTTGGATCCTAAGATTTTCCTTGGTTGTATTAATGTTTGAGTCAATGTTACCAAAGAAAGTTTATTCCATATTTTGATTTCTTTTTAAGTCGGATCAATTTTAGGAATAAACCACTCATTCCAGTTTCTGAATAGGGAGTGACCACACCCACGGGTGTACCCCAGTGGTTGGGAAGTGAGATTTGAGATGATCAACCCAAGTTCGAAACTCGGTACCGCCGTGTGGGGGTGTCTTGCTCGGCAAGCATCCCTGGTATGGACCGAGTAGGAACGGCCCATTGGTCCTGGTGCTGGGCTACCGTGATTTACCTCTCATATGATGGCTGTGGTGTCGGTCGGTATGGGCTGCTGAGGGCGAGCAGTGATCGCCTTTTGAATAGGGAGTGACCAATTATCCTTTATGATGTTATTAAAATCTGATCTAGAGTACCAAGCATTTATGAATCTAAATGGCTTAGGGCTAGAGGGAGAATTTGTGCCCATTTGGAGTAATAACATTATTAATCATCAATAAAGATAGTTTCAAGAACATGTAATAGAGATAGGTCATGCCACAATGCTTTTCTACCCTGTCTATTTCTCAAACCATATATGAATACTGCATCCATTTAAGTATTTATAATTGGATTGGAGATGTGGATGCAGAAATTGTTCATGATCTTTTGAGTGAATAATCTGTAACATATCCTTCCAAATAATCCAGATTTGGCCATTATCAGAGAATATAAAATTAGAAAACTGAAAAATTTACACTAGCTTTCACATTGAGAATTAGGATGTTTTGGTTCAGTCAGACATAACAATTGAATGTTTTTGGTTCTATTGAGATACTGCAGTCTAATTATAGAAGTTTCTATTCCTCTAACATTCAAGACCATAAAATTCATAATTCAGAAGATTTATGGCTTTTATTTGAGGATCTGAGCATCAGTTTATTGAGTTGGTACAAGTAACTATTTGTTTTAGTTTTTCTGATTTGTTCTTCCTTACGAGTGTGTCAATCTGAACATTAGACGATAACTGGAAATTGTTTTCATCTGATTGGGAGAAGATCATGATCATCCCCATCCTCTGGAAAGTCATCCAGTTCCCTGTTCTTGGAATTCTCGATGTGTTCCAGGTGCAGGAACCTGTTACCTGTCCTTGTTTGGAATAAAAAAATTTTAGATTGTAAGAGGCCGTGTGTGAGGTGTTTATACCTGGGCCAATGTTTAAGTCATCATTGACTTAAGCCTTACCATTCTGTCCGGGATGGTGGATTGCAATATTGGATATTAGTTTTTGAAGAACACGTGAATGTGGATGTGTATATTCCAGGTTTATCCCTTTCTTAGCTTTGGGGCTATCAGAGAGGTTATCTTGATTAACAGGGGAATTAGGGTAGCTGTAGTGTAGGTCAAGTGTGGGGTGATGTGAACCATTATGCATGCGTTACCGATGCATTTAACACATTTATTATCATCTTTTGTTTGGTCTTGTGCTAGTTTTAGTTATGTTTGCACGACAAAGGATTTAGACGACCATTATTGGTTTTCTTGTCAAAACCCGAGTTTTGTAAACTTAATTGAAACTAATGGACACTTTGTATTCACAGTCACCTAGATATTCCTTTTTGATCTAATTAGTAGGGTGCTCGTGAGTGCTTTTAACCATTTTTTGAAGAAGGCCATCCGCGAGGGAGGTAGTAGATATTTGAAGATCATTCGCAAGGATGGTAGAAGGTATCGAAGGCCATTCGCAATGATGGTAGTAGATTGAAGGTCACAAACTCCAAAGCGTGGTAGTAGATGGAATTGGGAACAAGAAAGGTGGATTCGAAATTCAAGAAGGCCAAGTCCGAAATGGAGGAATTGTTGTTCGGGATTTGCACAAAATTATGGGAAATATTCGAGAATAATAAGCCCTTGAGAGTGGCCCCATTGGATTTTTCTTCTAGAGCTCTATAAAATCAACTATAAGAACTCCCAAATCGGACCAACGGTTCACCAGTAAAGGAGCAAACATATCAGCCGACCAAACCAGCTACGGCCGGCACGACACGGACCGCACAAGGCTAGCACGAGTGCTAGGCTTAGCATGACCCGTTCCAAGCGACACAACCCATGTTAGGAGCCCTTGGCACGATGCCCGTTCCACTCGACATGAGCCGTGCCAAGTTCGAGCACGGACTGTGACCGTTCTGGCCGGCCGTGCACCCCAAGTCATCCTTTCGCTAAAAAATTGCTATGTGTGGGAGTGGGCCGTTCCATTTTACACGGCTCGCACCGTTTCAAGTCACCAATTCCAAGACCAGCTGACGTGGTGCGAAGAACAAAATGTATCACACTGAGATACTGAGCAAAACGAGGTTCCAGCTGACTGGGCGTGTCAAATGACACGGGGTGTGCGTCAGAAAATAAAAAAGGAGTACTAGCCAACGACGCACACTGGTTGACACGGACCGCGCCGACACGAGGGGAAACAACCTATGCCAAGGCCAACGGCCCGCACCGGTACGAGGCAATAGCTCATGCCAGGGACGACGTGCAGCGCCAGCGCGAGGCCTCCTCGGCCGGCATAGGCCGTGCCAGAAATGACCCCCCTGCGCCTGTTGCAGCTGCTAGAGTTTTTGGCCATTTTGGGCAAATTTTTAGGCCCAATTTCCGACTATATATATGGACATGTCTATTAGGGTTTAAATTTATTCTCATTTGTAGATCTTAAGAGCATGCTAGAGAGAGAAAAATACTCTTCTTTCTCTTTGGGTTTTTTTTCCTTTTCATCTTTTTAATTTTCTTTTGCCCAAAAGTGTTGAATCCAATCAAATACTCGGGGTTCAATTCTTAGGGAGTAGGGATCGTACTTGGGGAACATATTTTTATTCATGTGTTACTCATTTTGTGAGATTTCTAAATCTACCTATTTCTATGTGTTTTGTGATTATTATGTTGGCTTGTTCTAATAATTCTTGTGAATTGCATGATTGTCACACTTTGTTGGCACATACCTAAGTCTAATTTCATGTTGTTACACTATTTCTACCCCCGGGAAAGGAAACCTAGATGTGGTTGGGGGTGTGTGCATGTAAGGTTATCGTTGTTAATCATCATAATCGACCATGCTCTATTTAGCCGACATAAGGCTTGAAGGGTTGCGGGTAGAGATAGGTTAAGTGACAAACTAGGATTATCTTGTTGATCCTAGAGCCATCAATAATACGCCTACTTCCTTTGCCTTTGTAGGCCTAGGGATAGTGCGTTCGTGGTGTTCCACCCGGGACTTAATTGCACGGGGGAGAATTAGTCACGCAGAATAATCCATTGCCATTGTTGTACTCTCCAAGTTGCGGAGGTAAGGCTGATGGAAGATTTAATGCGCGCACCTCTATGTGACAGATAGGGGAAAGTTTTGACCATAGTCCGCACCACGTGACATCAACACTAGAAAAGAGTAATTCGGAAGGGCGAGAAGCTCCCCTCGATGTATGATTATGGTGGACTTACAGAAAGCTTTTGATACAGTCTTTTGGGATTTCCTTGAAGAGGTCTTGCACGGCCTTGGATTTCTGGATCGATTAACAGACAGAATCATGAGATGTGTATCTACTTCTTCATTCTCAATTGCAGTTAATGGCAAACTATGTGATCACTTCATCGGGCAGAGAGGAATTCGGCAAGGAGATCCTTTGTCTCCTCTACTGTTTGTGATATGCGTGGAGTATTTTTCGAGACTATTGAATATGAGGTCAGACTCAAGGCAATTCACCTTTCATCCGAGGTGCGATATTTTAAAAATCACTCACCTCGCTTTTGCGGATGATCTCATGCTTTTTGCTAAGGCAAACACGGATTCTGTCCGCATACTAATGGACACTTTGAATGAATTTGAGCACACTTCCGGATTAGCAATCAATGCGGCAAAGTTAAAGTTTTTTGGAGTTGGTATAAGGGAGGATCTGAGTTTCACTGGAATTCCGTGGGCAACTTTTCCAGTTCGGTATCTTGGCGTGCCACTAGATTCCAACAAATTGAAAGTGACGCAATTTGGTACTCTACTTGGTAAGGTTGACACTGAAATTAAAAAATGGAAGGGGCATACTCTTTCCTATGCCGGAAAATTGGAGCTTGTATGATCGATTGTTGGTGGTATTGCTGGTTTCTGGATCCAGAATTTCACTATACCATCCAATGTTTTTGACGCCTTAGAACAAAAGTGCAAGCGCTTCTTGTGGGGAGGAAAGTTCAAGAGTAAAGTGGCGTGGAAAAAGTTATGTACTCCAAAGTCGTATGGGGGACTTGGCTTGCGAGACTTCATTACTTGGAATCATGCTTCAATGGCCCAGAGGCTTTGGGATATACACATGAAGAAGGACAGCTTGTGGGTAAAGTGGATACATTCGTTCTATCTTCATGATCATGGTTTCTGGACTATCAATCCGAGGATTCAAAACGGAAGGTTGGGTGAAAGATACTCGAGCTATTTCGGGGATCTATGCAGACTTAGGGATGAGTTCATTCTTATTTTTCATGGAGATATCCGATTAGTTCATGACCATCTCGGTTTATGGGCAGATTCTGTCAGATTCACGAACTCAGCTTATTTATTCTTGCATCGACATAAGTACCCAACATTATATGAAGAGACTGGCCAATTTCGGGAGAAAGTATTCAATAATATTTGGCGTGGTTTTATACCTAAAAAATTCTCATTTATTGCATGGCTAGCAACAATTAGAAGACTTTATACCAAGGATAAGCTACATCATGAAGAAGGGGACATTACAGATCAGATTTATTCTCTATGTCAACTTGAGGAAGAGACAAATGAACATGTATTCTTCCGATGCGAGTTTTCAGAGGTGGTTTGGGGTCGGATTCGGAATTGGTTAGGACTAAGGAGAAGAACAAATACGATTGCAAGCTCCATGAACTGGGTGAAAAGGCAAATCAAGGGTTCTAGAATGCGAAAGCAGTTTGGTATTCTTGCTTTGATAACTACAATTTATCGTATTTGGAGAGAGCGAAACAGTGTTGTTATGGAGGGTGGTTTACCTTGTTCTGCTAGAGTTGTTAAGATCATTATGAAGGATTGTTACATGGTTATGAATCGGCTATACCCTGATGAGCATCTATTTTAATGACAATCGGGAGTTTAATACGAAGTCTTGGACCTCGGGTTATGCTGGGATAGACGCTGGGTTATGCTGGGTTAGTCGCTTGGTAGGTCGCTATGGCGTCGGGATATTGATGGCATAGTCCCTGGGCAAACCTGCCTGTCGAACGCAACTACTAGGATGCTTGTCAACACTGGGCGCCAGGACAAGGGCTATCGCGCAGAAGTGTTAGTGCTGGGGCTGGAATGCTTGGCGCTAGGGATCTGTTGCTGGATGCATGACAAATTCTGCCGGTCGCTGGATATTTGTCTTGTGCTCTGGGACATGGAAATTACATATGGGCGCTGGCGCTGAGATGCTAGAAGCTGATGGTGATTTGTTGGGCGCTGGGTAATGCTGGGGACTAGGACATAGTCAATATACTAAGACGCTGGGGCTGGTTCTCTTGGTGCTGTCTTTATGGTACTGGCCAGCCTTGGAAGTTAGTTTTTCATGGTTTTTCAGCTATCAACCGTGATGAAGTTGGCCTTGTCAATTTGAGTCTGGGGTTACAACTACACTTAGTTTTTCTTGATTAATGCAATTTGGATTAAGATGGGGGCTTTAGAGGATATTCCTATCTCTTCTAAACCTAGTATGTAACTATGAATTAACGGTTACTTATGCGCTCTATGCTCACGTTACACTTTGTGTTAAATTGGCATAAAGCTGTCCATTTGCTCAAAATGGAGTGGGCGATTACATAATCGCCACGCTCGATGCACGCGGTATAAGTGTATCCATTCTCTCATCTTTAGGAGGCTGATTTAGTTGGGATCCACAAAGGCTCGAGGCACGGCCTCATAGCACCTTTGCTCACTTTATCAAACTCGGCGCCTCAAGAGAATGTCTGAAGGCCAATAACATCCCTCTATCCTCATCTTAGGGGTGTAAATGGTAGAAGCAGATACCAATTTGTCCCATTATGGTACAACACCGGTCAACAGCTTCAATCTATGTGATATCCAAGACCCAAGACCCGAGACAATCTCGGCTGCACTAGGAACTTCAATATTTTGGTTATGGATTTTGTAGCTTCATCTATATTCTGACGACAAGGTTCTACTCAAGACCCGAGTCTTCTTATACTCGGCTGCTCTATGGAATGTTCATGAGAAAGGCCCTGTCTGTTAGGGGTAGAAGCGGATCATCGGCTTGTGAGTTCACCATCTACACTCTGACTATAAGACGCCTCTCAAGACCCGAGTCTCACCACACTCTGCTGCTCTAAGGAACATTAATAAAGAAGGCCCTGTCTGTTAGGGGTAGAAGCGGATCATTGATCTAAAGGGTAGTGAGTTTGTCCTCACCCCTTTAAACTAGTTTTTCTTAGACTGTTATCCTATCAGGATGTAGTCATAGGTCCTCCTTACAGGGACTTTCTTTCTTTTCCCTTTGCTTGATTCATCTTGCTCAGGGTTGGTTTTTTCGTTTAAACTCGGTCACCTGCTCTCGGGGTACGCATAGTAACCTCGAGTTGGATTGTTTTGTATTTGGTTGAGCTCTTTTCGGGCTCTACCATGGTTCCCATCATTTATACTATTTACCACATTCACCGTAAAAAAAAAGGCTGAAGATAGGTGGCCATATCTGTGATGTTGTTTAGGTCGATCCCGGCCTGCATAAGGGGCGACATCGATGATAGAAATAAGGAAGATGATGGGACTGGATATGTGGCAACATCGTCTGTGTCGACGTTGCATATATATGACAGTGATGTCGTAGTCGATGGTATGCGACGTCGCATGCTCCTGGGCACTCTTGTCGTGTAACTGTTGACGTGGAAGGCTAACAAATATGTCATCGGTTTGAATGGTTGACGCTGTAAAAAAACATATCGGTTTATGCAATATCGGTAAGGTGTCATCGCTTCACCGTTTCTGCGACGTCACAGAATAGTCGTAGAAACATCGGTTCTCATACAATATTACAACATTTAATATTTGATTACACAAACAATCATTCATCGATAACCGTTACATATTATTTAGTATTCCATAACTCGTGAAATGGTTGAACATCATACAACAATCAATTGTTGTTCAATTAATGTCGGGATGAATGAGAATGCAAGGAACCAATAAAACTAGAACAAATATTACTAATACATGAAAAACCTATTAAATTAAAATACATGAGGTTGATATGAAATTGAAACATTAATTGTATTGAACCTCTACTGTCTACATTACATGCTGAAACGGCATCGATAACTTTCTTTGTTGTATTACAACCAATACACATGAAACAAAATTTATGTTAGAATTGGGAAGTCCCCAAATGATGTACACATAATGTATTCATACATAGACGACATCAATATCAACATGGAATAAGTACCTGATCTGCTAATATGCAACGCTGCATGAGGGAAGATCGATGCCGCAAAGTCCGACAGAGGAGCGATGTAGAACATTCATAGATATTTCAATAATTTCATAGCCTATGCAATTTCGGTTAACTTTCTGTCTAATATCGTATGGGATGATTATCTGCGGCCGACACCGCACATTCAACATGTGTTAATACGAAGATGAAATTATTGTCCACAATCATCCCTAATCTAAGCCTTTTTTTTCTCACAAGCTATAAACATTGCATTATCTTGGAAACACGAACAATATACACTATATAACATGTAACACAATCATCATACTTCATGAAAATATTCAATAATTATCAATGATAAAAAAAACATATAGAAGGTATATGGTAATAAATATGGGAAATGAACATGGAATGGATGTAAAACTATCTCAACTAAATTGAACCTGGGGATGCTCCATCCTTGGATGCTTGTTGATATTTGAGAGAAGCAATTTGATTTAGAAAAAAGGGTGGATTAGTGTGAATGGAAAGAATGGTGTGGATTTGGGTTTTGAGGAAGTGTGTTGGTGATGGGAAATGGGTGTGGGGTTCTCATTATTATTTACATAAAAAAGGGATGGGGGAAAATTTAGGTTCAAATTTTTGGCTCAAATTTTTGGTTCCTATTGAAAAATTCAATTCAAACGACGTCACTAAGAGGTCTCTTAGGGGTTTGTTTGAAGCAACACATTTGAGACGTCGTACACAAGGGTTACAGTCTAATTTTTGAAATGGGTCATAAAATAATCCTTGTTAAGCGACCCTTTCCGAGGACCTATTTATACCCAAATCAGAACAACTACAAGAAAAATGACCTATTACTTTACCCCTTTTACCTCAGTTTTTTGGCTAACATCAAATAACCGAGGTAAGAAGTTCTTTTACCTCGATTATTTTTTTCAAAGTAAAAGATATTATTTACCTTGATTATAAAAAACCAAGGTAAATAATTGGTTTTTTTACTTCGGTTCTATTGAAATCGAGGTAAATAATTTTGAAAATTGAAGTAAATAGTATGACCAACATATGTGCAACGTCGGTTGTGTGGGTTTTATCAAGCAATAGTATTTATTTGTGACATGAACGACCTCGCTTTCTTGATCGATTTGAATGATTGTTAGACGATAACATGGAGCGAACGTCGCATCAGTCAGGCATTAGTTTGTAAGTTTGGTTCCACTGACCAAATTTAATCATAATACCCAAAAACTTTCTCCATATTCCAATATTCCTCTTCGAAAACCAAATCCACATTGTTGAAGGTGACAAATAGTGTTATTGATTGTGCTTACTCAATTACAAAGTAAGTTTTCCAACACCTAAAACTTGTAGTTTCATCTTCAATTTAGGTACTAGGTTAGTTCATTTCATATGAGAGGATGTGTTTAACTATGGGTTGATTTGAAATTGAGCATTGCATTATTGTACTTGGTTGATGTTATAAGTGTATGGTAATATAATGAAGTTTTTGGTTGACATATATATATATATATGTATGTATGTGTGATTTATATATGCTTGGAATCCACGAATTGAATGAATGTAAGAGGATATTTTTTGCTAATATTGTTCCCTAAAGAGTGTGTACTTGTTATTATATTGTAGGAATGTCTATGGACAAAACCCATTGTTTTGATGAAGATCAAAAAAATGAGGGGTATCAATCTTTTGTAGCTAACTTCATTCAATATGCATTTGTAAATGCCACGAAGGAGAATTTGTCATATGTATATTGTCCTTACAATAAGTGCCGGAACACCGCTATTCATGAAGAAGCAATAGTTTTGAAGGAAGAATTATTTAAATAAGATTTTGATCCAACATACAAAATTTCATTTTAGCATGGAGAAAATGTGGATGAGCATACTAAAAATGAAGTAGAGGCCGAGAAAGATGATTGGACGGATGAGTTGGTTGAGAAGTAACTGGGTAACAATATCTATGTATACCTAGCCTCTTTGGTGGATGGCCTGAAAAAGCCGTGAGATCCTGGAATGAGGATATATGATGGATTTCAGAATGAGTTGTTTGATTTTAGAGCCATGTTGTTTTTCATTGTTAATGACTTTCCCGCATTTGAAAACATGTTTTGCTATTCGGTGAAAGGTCACAAGGCATGCCCCATATGTTTAGATGGAACGTATTATTGTTAGTTGAGGCATGGAAGTAAGACTGTGTGCCTTGGGCACCAGAGATGGCATCTAAAAACTTATCGGTGGAGGAATCGACGCGATGAATAAATCTTATACATGTTACGAGATTTACGTAACAACTTTTGGCAAGAAGAAGAGGAAACATGAGGTTGCCAGTAGTTGGAAGAAGCGTTCCATATTTTTAAACTACCGTATTGGGATATACTTGACGTCCGACACTGTTTGGACGTGATGCATATTGAAAAGAATGTATGTTATATTTGGTTGGTATTTTGATGAATATCCCGGGTAAGACAAATGATGTGTGAAGTCCAGGAAAGATATGGTCGAAATGAGAATTAGACCTGAATTGGGCCCAGAGGTGCAGGGGACAGAGACGTACTTGCCCGCAACTTGTTACACACTTTAAAAATAGAGAAAGAGTTGATATGTTTCAGCCTGAAAGGTATGCATGTCTTGATGGGCTACTCATCCCGGGTAAGAAATCTAGTGTCCGATGAGGGATTGAGATTGGGGAGTATGAAATCGTACAATTCACATTGTTTGATTCTAGAATTTCTCTCGGTTGTAATTAGATCCATCTTGCCAACTCACACCAGGAAGTGCATTACCCGGTTGTGTTGCTTCTTCAAGGAAATTCGTTGTAAACAAATTAGGCATCGGTAATTGGAGGAACTGCATGGGGGAAATAGTTATCGTGTTGTGCGAGTTGGAGATGTATTCCCACTTTTATTCTTTTAACATCATGGTGCACTTGTTGGTTCACGTTGTACGTGACATATTGATTTCTAGTCCTGTTTATCTTCAATGGATGTATCCTTTCGAGATATATGAAGGTATTAGAGGCATATTTGAAAAATCAATTTCACTTAGATGCCACTATTGTCCAGTGGTATGTGACCGAGGAGGCAGTAGAATACTGCATGGAATTATTGGAGAATGAATATTCGGTTGGTGTACCAAAATTGCACCATGGAGACAGAGTGGGTGACAAAGGTTTGCGAAAAGGAATAACTCAGGTACCAGCCCATGACAAGTTGATAAAAACACACTTATATGTTTTGCACAATTCAAATTGGTTCACCCCCACGTTGATATGCACATGGTCTCTATCAAAGAATGTGGCCCCAGTTGGTCGAAGAATTAAGTACTTACAGAACACAATCACACTTTCATTGATTGGTTACCACAAACAGTAGTCGGAGAAAGTCACGGTGAAACCTTGAACTAGTTAGCCTTCATGTCTCCCGCTACTGTGATTTGTTTCACTGGCTATGACATGAATGGGTTTACCTTCTCAACCCTTGAACTAGACACACCCACTGCAACACAAAATAGTGGTGTTAGCATAGTTGCAGAAGAATTACATGTCAGCAACGCAAAGGATAGAAATCCAGTGTACAGGAACATGTCTTACTATGGGGTGATTGAGGAAATTTAGAAAATCGTCTAAACAAGTTGTAGGGTCCCAATTTTCAAATGCAAATTGGTGGACAACAATGCAGGTGTATCGATCAATAAGCTAGGTTTTACAATCGTCAACTTGAGCAAAACACGTTCTATGGCGATCCTTATATCCTTGTTTCATAGGCTACACAAGTGTTTTATGATAATAATCCTTGCGATTCTAGTAAATCAGTGGTCATTCAAGGGAAAAAGTTAATTTGTGGGAGAGGTTAGTCCATCTTCAGTGTCTGACATTGTTCCACATACAATACCCAACTCCAGTAATGTCGGCCAAGAAGAGATAATTGGGGTGGAGCTAGTGTTAAGAAGAGACCACGAGGAAGGCATGTGTATTGAAAGGCATCCCAAATCCAAGAAGAATAATAAAAAGAAGAAGACATATATTAGATGTAGAAATCATTTTAGCAAACCTTGTTGAATGTTATTTTTGGCTTTATGTTTTTATGTAATTGGTAAATTAATTGGAATTACAATTTCAATCCATAGCACATAAGTAGTGGGTTTGGAGAGATATTGGCAGACGTCACTCTGTTAGTCAATTGCCAAAATGGTATGAACGATCTCCCGCTAGCGACATTGCACATGAGCCTCGTGTTCATGAAAAACAGAGATGTTGACGTCGCACACAGTGTTGGCAGACTAGTCGATCAAAGTCAGTGCCTAAACTAACTTAAATGAATTAATTCATGCAATCTCGCACATAAGTCGGGAATCTATCTTTCAAATCGAATAGTATGGTATGGCATATGTCCGATGTCATACTCTATAATTTGCAGTTCAATTGACAGCTAACAAATATAAACCAAAACTCAAAATGAAAAACTACAAGTTCTCATTCCGAGTTCACAATAGACAAGAACATATTAAAAACATTATACATCAAACATTGTGTTCTACCATCAGCAAAAAGACAAAACAATCAAATTTTAGCATAAGCTCACTAACACAACAATTCAACAAATAGTAACATCTAGAACATTCAATAATTCATCAAAGATTACATAAAAGTGATCATGGATCATCATCAGGTATCTTGGGTTCCTGATCCCCCTCCGTCGAACTATCCGTATAGTCGACCTCTTCCTCACGTTAGGCACCATCATCGGCAGACCCCGAATCCTAATTGGAATCCGTTTCTTCTTCATCAGTGGCCGGTGAATCTGATTATTTCTCCCCAAACTCCTCTTCATCTTCATCTTGCACTTTCTCGGGTGAAGTCATGTGGCTGGACACATGATACATATGTGTTCCACCACCAAGAAGTTCCCTCATCCTTGGCAACTCCACCAAGATCCTCTGTTGTTTTGGTCCATACGCTGAGAAAGTTCCTTGGTCTCGGCCATGCTCTTCAAGAGCATGCTCCAAGTACTTCGTTTCAGTCCCGAGGTAGTAAAAATTATGTCCAATTAATTCTAATTAGATTGATGTCATAAAATATAATTAAAAATTAAAAAATAACAACAATGTTCATACCAGTTCGTGGAACATAAGTGAAAGGGACATGATACCCAGTTGTGGAAGTTGATGGAGTTACGTCCTGCCCGAAGGTGGATGTAAGATCAAGATTAGCCCTGGAGACATTGTGATCAATCCACTCCTCTGCCTCCCAAGTGCAATGCTTTTGGCTAAAGTAGTTCCCATCATAGTACCTCGGCTCGATCTTCTGCGTAGATCGGATGGGAACATTCTTCTCCTCCATCAGTGGAGTGATTATGTTGCCATATGGGAGAGTCCGACTCTTCTAGGCGACAACGACAGTGTGCATCTCCTAGATGATGGTGTAACTGGGGTCAACAACCTTGTTCTCTGAAATGATCCAATAAAGGATAACACCATTGATCATGGGCTCTGAAGGATGGCCAGTCGGGATGAGGCATTGGACAGTGATGTTTTACATCATCCTCTCCTCGAGCTCCAGGATATCAATCTTGATGTCCCTCGGATTGAAGATGTCATTGCCCACTCTAATCTTGAATTATTTTTCCACCATGCGGTTGGGGTCAAGCGCCCTAGACTGATAGTCTTCAGGGACCCTGTTAGGCAAGAGTCTCGGCAGTAGAGGCGGAATCTTTCAAGCAAGTTTTCCTCCTGCCCATCAATTGTGCACCGAGCCTCGTTGACAAACTCACTTGTCAAAACCATATTCACTCTGTTCACTCGATTTTTGTAGTTCCTAGTACTATAATAAGTGAAATTTGAGTATAACTCTCTCACCTCATTTTTATATGGGGGCTTGTTAAGGTAAATCAACCCCTACATTCCCAACGTTTTGAAGGGTTGGAGGAATATGTCAAGGTGGAGTCACTGCACATCCTCGGCCTTCATTTCCCTTATCTCTTTAACCCGTCTTCTGCTGAGTAATTGGTAACACTTCTCATTTTTCTCTGCAAAAAACTGCCTCTCATCAAAAGTTGGTGGCGGTGGGGCATCATTGATATTTGCCTTCTTCGCCCGAGAGGAACCCCCTCTGTTTCCCTTGCCCCTAGATCTTTTGGTACTTTGCTTCACTAGAATCTATGGGAGAATGTTATACACACTGACGGGTAATATGTTCAAATAATTAGATGAAGTTGATGGTATGACTAAACTCACAAGCAAGTCGCTAACATTTCTCCTGAACAGAGTAGCCTTTGTGAGGTCACAAATTCAAGTCATTATGAATGTTCAACGTTGTAAAATAGGTTGACTTGGATGAATTATTTTTGACATTCAACCGAATGATCAAAAAATGCAATCAATCTATCACATATGCCCCAGACCATCAACAATCATGACACATATATGCAGAAAACATAATTTTGCCCACCACATCCACCCAATTTCATCCAATCGGTAAAGAACATTGTGAAACACTAATAAAAGAGACCTAAAACCTAATCAATCCCCTGGACCTCAAAAAAATATTGAAAATAGAACTAAAGCAACACATTTTGATAAGCAAGAAATTATAACAATAAACCTACTAAACTAAAGGAAGAGACCGAATTTAAAATCTTACCTTGTCTAGGGTTTGGCAACAATGTGGTTTTGTCCATCATTAATGATGGATAGTTAGAAGAAGTAATGAAAAAGGGATTAATTCATTGTTAAGGTAGTGGTTAGGCAGTCAAATTTGGCGGTTTTGTGGTGAATTTTTGGCAATGGATAGTTGGAATGCGCGACGTCAAGTTTGGGAATGTGTTGGGTGGAGCTTCAACCATTTAAATACCCAAACCCATATAGTGTCATTTAACCCATGAATGCGATGTCACACCTAAGTTACAAACATAATCGATATTGTCGAACGCTGAACAATTAATGAGTAAGATTACAGTGAAGGGGTACCAGGGAAAATAAGACAGCAGGCCCAATTGTCTAAAAAATTTGGGTTTGGTCAGTAGTGGGTTAAAAACATATTAAACGATGTCACTCTTCATCATTGGTCTTATCAACGGGATGCTGATAATTCAGTGACGTCACTTATTACAATGGGCCCTAATAAAGTTTTTCAGCCCAAATACATGAACACACTAGCCCAAATTCCAGGCCCAGATTAATTAATTTTGAAATATTTTAACGTAG
>JAUOBV010589467.1:0-15443 GCA_032360425.1 Rubia occidens
GTCCCTTTATGGGCCTCAAGTTGGACTTTAGACAATACCCTAAGCTCGAAGCTCGTGGGCCTCGAAGGGTCGTGGCCAAGGTATCATCAGCATGTTATATCTTCATCACCCAAAGAAGATTTGATGAGAATCAACTGCCGAGAATAATTATTGTTTTCCATAGTATCTTCCAATCAGAAGAATTCATAGTCTCGTTAAACACAACTTTAGAATTAACTAGTATAGGAACACTACTTTTGGAAGAAAGTTGTTCGGATCAGACCTCATCGTGAACCGGTTCTTTATCCTTGGAAACTATGCCTATGATTTGCGCCTGAGCAACTTCACCGGAAGTTGTCGCCGAAGGTTCTACCCTTGTTGTGTGAACGTAGTGATTGGAGCTCACAACAGTTTCCTTGCCTTTATTATTGTCGGTCGGACCTAAAGCTTTCATCATTTTTATAAGTTCGTTGAACTACCTAATCCTTTCCTTATGATGCCTTTTCATATCATACCTGATTTCTTTGTGAAAAAAAACTTTATAGAATATTCAAAATATCTGGTAAACCTCGCACTCATTACATCAATCTGCACCTTAATCTCTCGATTTTGAATCCACTTTTTTTGCAAAAGTTTAGTCAACCTGTCGTCTAGATCCTTCAACCAAAATTTGATACCAATTGTTATGATCTGAGAGGATCAAATATCAAAGAACAATAAGAACACAATATTTGATGAATATTATTCATTGGATTAATCTAGAAAAGAAATACAATCTGAGAGTTAGATGAGAAAGCGAATTCTCGGAAAAGAATATTACAACAAGATGATTCACAAATTTAATGAATTCAAAAGTGTGTGACTCTCACTACTTAAACAAAGCTTCACCGATAAGCCAACTACTTCTTTGTTTGTTAAAATAACTTCCTGAATGAAGTTAAGTAGATTTGCTGGTTTGGTCCGAAGATTATAACAACATTTTCATCTAGTGGGTTAAAAGTAATTCAAAGTTTAAAATGACCCAGATTTAAATTAAATGGCCCAAATTTAACAAAATAATGCAAAAAAAATCAAAAACTAAATGTAAGAAACTAAAATATTATTTTGGGCCCCTAAAAAATTTAGGCCTAGTGCGGTTTCTTAGCTCGCACTAGGCTCGGGCCACCTATGTGTACGGAAAAATATGGAACCACTTTATACGTATTCTTACTACGCCTTTGATAAGGAGGTTCATAGGTGAACAAATTCAGAAAACCAAAAGGTTCTTAAAACTGAGCAAAATTTAAACAACAAACCAAGAAAATGCAGTTTGTAATCTGGAAATTTTTAGGGTAAAACTTTATGATGAGAACTTACTTGATATGATCTTTATACTAGTATATATATATATATACATGATCTTGTTAGCCTAACTAAATAGCAATTTATTCAAAGCTAACTAAAAATTGTATCAACTGCCTAACTAACTAACTAAATTTTACAAGATTGGTGTTGAAGACATTTTTTAGCGAAGGTTGTAATGGCTGAGGAAGGTTCGAGACTTCTCTGGTACTAGAACAACTTTCTAGATTAGGAAGCAGATGAGGGAGCACAAAATGCCAAAAATAGAGTAGCAAATAGATACACCCCCTCCCTCCCTTTTGAAGATGAGGATTTTTGTGAGGAACAAAATACTATCTTGGAAACAAGAGGGGCTGATGCATCTGGTGCTAAAATCTTGGTATAGCAATAGGAAAATTGAGATCAAGAATATATGTGGAAAGGATCAATAAAACCATCATCGTTAGAATCATAGACATAATGGTAATCTATCTTGATGTGGTTTCTTCTTTCTCATAGAATACATGATTTTAAATGATGTGTAGGGATGCAATGTTGTCGCATTTCAAAGAAATTGGTAAAGGGTCTTTATGATGCATGCTAGTTACCTAATAGGTGATCCATTTAAGCTCGAAGATTGTCATGGATATGGCCTTATACTTAGATTCCACAAAATATTTCTTACAATATTTTGCTTCTTAGATTTCCATGATATTAAATAACTCCCAAAAAAAATGCAATTTCAACCACAGATATTCTAGTGATTTTACACGTGGTCCAATAAGTATCACGAAAAGCTGACAGTGAAGAAAAAGGTTAAACAGGGATGAAAAGTCCATAGGAGGAACAACCTTTCAGGTATTTGGCAATCTATAGTCCAACATTCCAGTGATGCTTAGAAGGTGTATACA
The DNA here is from genome assembly GCA_032360425.1 of Rubia occidens. Lineage (NCBI taxonomy): Eukaryota > Viridiplantae > Streptophyta > Magnoliopsida > Gentianales > Rubiaceae > Rubia > Rubia occidens. Next base: position 2,211 of record JAUOBV010589467.1, read on the forward strand.
CAAGATGACTCATTTGATAAATTAAGAAGGTGATGCTTGTCCTGGAGAAAGATAAGTAAAAAATATTCTGATCAACCATCTATAAGGATCGCGATCATGGATCAGAGGGGATGAATCATCCTGACCTTGCCAGGATGCTAGGAGAGAAGGTGTGGCGGCTTTGCAGTCAGTTTAGTTTAGATCCTTCAAGATATTAGGGATATACTTGGTTTGACTGAGGAACATTCTATCAACAGATTGACAATCTCAATTCCTAGGTTGTATTTGACATGGCCTAGATATTTGATGATAAAATACGGGTGAAGATATTCCTTAAGCTCAGAAATCTCAACCTTTGAAGTACTAGAAATCAAGACACAATCCACATACAAAAACAACACCGAAAAGTACTCGTTAGTAAGTTTAACAAACAATAAATGATCCTGTTTAGATTGTTGTTAGGCAAAACAAAATCAAAACCTTTGAAAATTAATCATTCAGTTCCCCTTGAAGCCAAACAAAATCAAATTCTTTGAAAATTAAGCATTCAATTCCCTTGAAGCCTGTCTGAGCCCATATAAATATTTCCTCAACATGCAAACTTGATTAGGCTATTCTGAAGTGTAACCTTGAGGTGGAATTATGTAAAGTTTCTCACTGATGTAGTCATGAAGGAAGACATTACTCATATCAATTTGATGTAGATGCCATCCTTATAAAGTTATAATGAAAAGCGACAGCCTAACTATCACCTATTTAGCCACGTGAAAGAGAGTTAAAGTAATCAACACCTTTAATATTTGAAGAGCTCTTCGCAGCAAGCCTTGCCTTGTATCTTTCCACAGATCAATCAGCATTGGATTTTCCTTAAAAACCCTTTTATATCCAATGGGCTTCTATCCTGAAGGCAAAGAAACTAGATCTTAAGTATGGTTAGTATTAAGGGCATCTAATTCAGATTGCATTGCCTTCACTTATTGTGATCATTGCAACCCTACTTATAAGTGCACGGTTCATGGATTCTTGCAAATTTGCAACAATGGATGTATGAGTAGCAGAGAAAACAAGCAGACTAAGATTAGATGAATGTGCAGAGTTAACTACAAATTCATGCACCATGTTCGGCTTATTGATGACTCTTGTACTTTGTCTAAGTAGTGGTGGAGAAGTATCTAATACATTTTTCTGATTGATAATAAATAATTATTTCAAAGTGAGGAAGATGTGAATCTGAAGGATGAATAGAATAAGGATATGAATGATTAGGGTAGGAGTAATGGATATTTGAAAACTGATGATTAGGAAATATGGTGTTTGGGGTGAAAATGATAGAATTTATGTGATAATGAACGAAAATGATGGGAAGTGGATCATGGATTTGATCTGTAGGATAATATTTGGCAATATTCATGTGAGACTTAATGAATTTCAAATAATGGAAAATATCATCATGAAAAACTATTCTGATAAGTTGGATATCTTAAAAATATGAATGGATCTGATATAGGGCTGAATTTGTGTTTATATGGGCTGAGGTTGCAAGCATAACATAAGGAACCAAACACTTTGAGTGTGGCTAAATCGGGAACTTCGACACAAGGACCGATGAAGGGATTCTATTAAGTGTGTATGTGGTTGCGAGGATAGAATCCCCCCGGAAATAAATAGGCAAATGTGATTGATACATAAAAGATCTTTCTACTTGTAAGAGGTGTATGTGTTTTCTATCCACTATTCCATTATTTTTTGGAGTATAAGTATATAACCTTTGATGAATTATCCCTAAATAAGAGAATAGAAGCAGGCAATTCTTATTCACAAATTCAGTTCCATTGTCACTCCTAATCACTCTAACTCTTTTACTGAATTGAGTATGTATCATGATAAGGAAGTCTTTGAAGATGTTATGACTATAGTTTTAGTTTTAAGCAAGAATGTTGAGGTAGATCTACTATAATTATAAACGGTGGTTAGGAAGAATGACCCTAAAAGGTCCCTATGCATCTATGTGATTTATATCAAATATGGAAGAACTCTGAGTAAAAGAATCACGAAAGAAATTTTTGTTATTTTGGCAAGACATCAGTGACCTATTTGGTCTGGCTAAGGAATATTTAATCAACGGATCTAAAACTCTTAATCCTCACAAAGCATATGTTAGATCTTTGATGGTAAAACCCGGGTGAACATATGCCTGTTAAGAATACGAATCCCACGAGGTATCTACTAGCTCAAAAAGATGGATAACAAAAAAAGTAAGGAAAATAAAGGAAATAATGAACACAAGAATTTACGTAGTTCATTCAAATTTACCTACATCCATGGCCGGAGGAGACCAAAAACTTCACTATATGTGGAAAAATAAAGAAGACCATTAATTGTTCACAAATATCCACCTTGGTTTGAATCCCCAAAAGTAATAGCTTACTCAACCTCCTTCGACATGACCCTAATAGTCCGAATCACCAACAATGAACACCAATCAAGTCCAAGCATTGCTTGAATTTGAAATAGGGAAGAGCCTTTGTGAACATATCAGCAGGATTATACTTTGTATTGATTTTCTGAACAAGGACATTCTTCTGTGCAACGATATCACGAATGAAGTGGTACTTAATATCAATATTTTTTGTCCGTTCATGATACATCTGATCTTTAGTCAAGTAAATTGTACTTTGACTATCACAGTGAATGGTAGTAACCCTTTGTTGTAGAATTAATTCACCGAAAAGAACTCTCAACCATAAAGCTTCTTTGATAGCCTCTGTGACGGCCATATATTATGCCTCAGTAGTAGATAAAGAAACTACATGTTGTAGAGTAGCTTTCCAGCTAATTGCACAACCTTCAATGCAAAATACATAATCTGTAAGTGACCTGCACTTATCAATATTGCGAGAAACGTCAGAATCTACAAAACCAACCAGAGTGTTGTTGGTTCTACCAAACTCCAAACACATGTTCGAAGTACCCTTTAACTATCTAAGAATCCACTTCACAGCCTGTCAATGTGCTTTTCCCGGATTGGCCATATACTTGCTAACAACACTAACAACTTGTGAAATATCTGGAGGAGTACAAACCATTGCATACATTATACTCCCAGCTGCATTTGAATAAGGAACTCTAGCCATATAATCTTCTTCTTCCTCTATTTTTGGTGATTGGGCAGCACATAGCTTGAAATGGCTACCAAGAGGAGTGCTAACTGGTTTGGCATCATGCATGCCAAATTGCTCCAAAAATTTCTTAAGGTAACTCTCCTGGGTCATGTACATCTTTCCAACTCCTCAATCTCTTTTTATCTCCATACCAAGAATCCTCTTAGTTGCTCCCAAAATTTTCATTTCAAATTCACTATTCAACAAGACCTTCAACTTATTAATTTCTGCAAGATTCTTAGCCGCAATGAGAATGGCATCAATATGTAATAGAAAATAAATGAATGAGTTATCTTGTAAATTATAGAAGTAAACACAATTATCATACATGCTCCTGGAGAAACCATGGCCCAACATAAATGAATTAAACCTCTTATACTATTGTCTTCGAGACTGCTTTAATCCATACATAGATTTCTTCAACAAGAAAACCCGGTGTTCCTTACCTTCAACTTCAAAACCTTTAAATTGAATTATATAGATATTCTCATCTAATTCACCATGCAAGAAAGCTGTCTTGACATCCAGTTATTCTAACTCTAAATCAAATATGGCAACAAAATCAAGTAATACACGAAAAGAGCTATGTTTCACAACAGGTGAAAAAACATCATTGAAATCAACACCTTGTATCTGACTGTATCCCTTTGTAACCAATCGTGATTTGTACCTTGCATCCACACCTGAAATATATTCCTTTCTTTTCAAAACCCATTTACAACCGATGATTTTATTTCCCTTTGGTAGCATCATAAGATCCCATGTTCCGTTCTTGTGTACATATTCTATTTCGGCCACCAACCATTTTTCCGAATTTTCGCCTAAAACTGCCTCTGAATATGTGGAAAGTTCCACGTCTCCACCTATTTCCTGTGCCACTGATAAAACATATGAAATCAAATTTGCATACTTAAAAGGTGGTCGAATGTCTCATCTCGGTCTATCTCTAGAAATGAAATAATACTCATCTCCTACTTGATCTTCAACAAGTTTATGATCAGGTTCTTCAACCTCTTCTTGGGTTGGGTTTCTGCCCGAAGAACCACCAACCACTAACTCCACTATCTTTTGTGCACTACCCTCTTTCTTTGAATCAGAAGGATTACAAGACTCTTTTCCAGGGTGTAACATATAAGATTCATCAAATGTAACATCTCTACTAATTACAAATTTGGGTGATTTTGTATCAGAATACCACAATCTATATCCTTTCACCCTTGAAGCATAACTAAGGAAAATACATTTCTTAGCTCTAGGCTCTAGCTTTCCCTCATTAAAATGCATATATGTTGGACACCCAAATATTCTTAAATTAGAGTAATCAGCAAGAGTACCTGACCAAACTTCTTTCGGAGTCTTGAAATCAAGAGATGCACATGGAGGGCGGTTGGCGATATGACAAGATGTAGAGATGGTATCAGCCCAAAAGTCTAATGTCAACTTGGCATTTGAGATCATGCACCGAGCTCTTTCCAAAGAAGTATGATTCATCCTCTCTGCTACACTATTCTGTTGAGGCATCATTCTAATACTGTAATTTTGAGTTATTCCTTCATTCTTGCAGAACTCATTGAATTCATTTCAACAAAATTTCAACCCATTATTTGTCCTCGGACGCTTAATTTATTTTCATGTATGTTTTTCAATCAAGATCTTCCATGGTTTAAATATTTAGAAAACATCACTTTTAAGCTTCAAAAAATATACCCAAACTTTTCTTGAATAATTATCAATAAAATTATGAATATATCTTGCGCCATCCTTAGAAAGAACAAAAGAGAGCCCCAAAAGATTAGAATGAATGTAACCAAAGTACCTTTTGTTTTATGAACTGCAGATGAATGAAAGCTAACTCTTTTCTGCTATCCAAAAATACAGTGTTCACAAAAGTTCAGCTTACCAGTAGTTTGACCACAAAGTAGACCTCTCTTGCTTAACAGTGTTAAGCATTTCTCGCCCATATGTCCCAACCACATATGCCACAATTTGGTGATATCTTTATCTGAGGAAGTTGAGATGGCCACTGTCCTAGTAACTGTAGATCCCTGCAAAACATACAAAGTGCCAACTCTGCAAGCCTTCATTAGTACAAGAGTACTTTTATAGATTTTCAGAGTTCCACCATAACCTGAATATTTGTACCCGAGAGCATCAAGAGTGCCAAGAGAGATGATTATTTTCTTTAAGTCGAGAACATGCCTAACATTAGTGATTGTCCTAATAATGCCATTACCAATAACCTTATAAGGAGCATTATTACATATTAAAACAATTCCACCATCCCCTTCTTCATAAGTGGAAAAACACCCCCTATCATAACTCATGTGGTAAGAACAACCCGAATCTAAGAGCAACTCACTAGAAGACCTTGGTTATTATCCATGGCCACAAATATGATTCCATCACTCTCATCTTCTGCTACACTAGCTTCGCCAGCATTGCTATTATTATGCTCATTTTTTAAAAATATTTTCCTTTATTTTTCTTGCAATAGTTGCAAATTGTATTTTTGTATCTAGACTTCGACCTCGCTTTGAATCTACCACCTTCAGAATCCCTATTTTCACCTCTATCCCGAACAAACAAACCCTTAACATTAGTTCCACTCGATTCCTCCATAATGTCTCGAAAATACTAAAAGGACTGGGGAAGGGAACATAACAATAAAATTGCTTCATCTTCTTCATAAACTTTAGCATCTACATTCTCCAAATCCAAAATGATGGAATCAAATTTATCAAGATGTGCGAGTATATATGTACCTTCTGCCATTTTCAACATGTACAACTTCTGTTTCAATTAGATGCAATTCTCCATTTTCTTCTTCATGTATGTAGATTTCAACTGACCCCACATACCTTTGGCGGTTCTCTCACTAGCAACTTCTTGAAAAACCTCGTTAGAGAGATTTAAAATAATGGTCGATCTAGACTTCTAGTCTAGATCACCAAAATCTTCCGGCGACATGTCGGCTGGCCTTTCCTCCACTCCTTCAGGGCTAGCTTGCATCCATCCTAGATTAGGATGGCTTTCATCTTGAGTTTCAATATACCGAAGTTTACACTCCGGTCAAACTTTTCAGTAGAAGTCCTTGTTACCGTCATGGTGGCTAATAGATAAAAAAAAATGAGATATGGCTCTGATACCAATTTGTGAATAATTTGATACCAATTTTTGTCAGGAATGTGAAAAATGCTTAGATTAGGGATAATTGTGTACACTAATTACTTATTCGTATGAACACAATATGGATGTGCGACTTCGGTCTCTTATGGCCGACCTTTGCGATATGCAACCAAATTAAGATTGACGTCGTACATGTCAATAGAAATCATGAAATATCTTGAATAACCAACGTCACATGTAGGTCGATCTTGGCAACATAAATCACTATAGTTTGTGATGTTGCTTTTACCAATATCTATTTTTTTCCAAGTTGACATCCACGTCGTCTAAGTATGACTATATTATGTGTTTTTCTTTTGTGGATTGTCCAATTCTAACATAAATTTTCTCTCCTGTGAATTGGGTGGAATAGGAAAACGATAGTTATCGATGGACTGTAGATGCATGACACTAGCCGTCCAGAAAGTGTCAATACCTTACAACATAGACAATATGGAGATTTAATATAGTTAATGTTTAAATTTAATATCAACCTATGGTATTATTATATATTGTAACTAGTATTTATAATATATGTTATAGTTAACATGTCATTGTTAATTTTTCCACATGCATTGAATAAGAGTTGAATGTTGTATGATGTTTAACAATTTCTAGATTAATCCAATGCTAAATAACATGTAATGGCCATCGACAAACGATTGTTTGTTTCACCAAATATTTATGCTTATGATATTGTACCCAAAAAGTTTTCTCCACGATTATTCCGCAATGCTGCACACACCTGTGATCTCCGATGCATAAGCGACATCAAATTTATAATCGACGTGTAATTTTTTTGAGACACTGACTATTCAAAATGATGTCGTATTACTCACCTTTCCACATCAGCATTCACCCAGCATGAGTGCTTCGCAGCGCGCGATGTTGCTGATCTGTACAATGACGTCACATAACATTCCTCTCACATCGTGTGTCTTGTTTGTACGACCGATGTCGTTCCTCTAATAGGTCGATGTCGTGTTAAACGATATTGTAGCTCTGTTATCCTAACATCAGGTTTAATGCAATGTGGAATGTCGCACTTATTTTTTGTCGATGTCGGTTGGAAAACCGAGGTAAAAGATATATTTTACCTTGGTTATAAATTGAGGTAAAAAATACACTTTTTACTACAGCTACATTTACCTCAATTTTTTCATGGGTGAAAACTGAAGTAAAAAATCCTGTAGAACCGAGGTAACATGTGTTGTCTCTTGTAGTGTGACATCCTAAAAGTATGTCCTATTATAATGCTTGATCACACATTATGGAGAGCTTGAATGACAAGGAGCTACCACCAAACTGTCACTTCAGCAGGTTAACCGTATCATTATCTCTAACCTCCCTCCAGTTTAATTAAAAGGTTTCCACATACCTACTAGCCCTTACTTATGACATTAATCTACCCGACATCTGTTCCACCATAGTTCAAGGCTGGGAGTGACATTACACTCCGGGAACCAACATGAATACCCATTCTAAAGTGAATCATGTACCATTTAGAATATTATTACCTCACCATTGCCTCTTTGATTTTATCCTACCCAGGGGCCACAAACTCAAGATATAACCTAGAGAATTATCATATAACCGCAACATAATTCAAGATCGTCGACCCAATCGCCTGTAACTCAAGTATTGACCGTAGATTAACTCAATCCTATATTTAAGCATAATAAAATTCACTAATCAACCTTAATGCCTAGTTGTCACTCCTAAATACAATCTTCACATTGACTAGACCAAACTGACAAAAAGATAAAGTCTTCTTGGGTCATTCCTGATGCAATAATCATGAACATTAACCTTGAGCAATAATGATAATCAAGTCATCAAATAATAGGAATCTAAAATTTCACAAATTACAAGCTAAACATGTTTAGCAAAAGCTCTTAAGAGCTAATCTAACCTAATCTATTAAAACCCACAACAAATGATGTATTAAACATGTTAAAATAAAATAAATAAATGAACATTAAATGAAAATAAGTAGGTTTATGCCCAGAGTTTCACCTCCTTATCCTTTAGATAAAAGGTTGCTTTTCTAGGTGGAAAGAGAGACAAAGAAAAATTCAGCCCTTAAAACCCTAGACAAAACGTCTGACCCTGACCGTGCCAACAAATACAGTCCATTCCCAAGGTGTCAGATATGGACCGTGCATAATTGCATCTTCCATGCCCCGGGAGCTGCTTCTACGTTCTTTGGCACTTTTGAAAAATACGGATCATGCAAAATTGTATGGTCCGTTCCCTGGGACTTGGATTTTTCTTTTTGAAGTTTCTGAAATATACAGTCCATGCCCTGAGACCTAAATTATCCTTTCTTCTCTTATGAAATATATTGGCCCTGCATAATTGCACGATCCGTGCTATTGTGCTTGATTTCTAGCTTTGGAAACTTTTAAAAGATACGATCCATGCTGGTTGATACGGACCAAGCTCTTGACCTTCAACTTTCCTTTTTCTTCTTTTCTCACTCCTCTTCTTCTTTTCTTCCTTCCTACTTTACGCAATTTTCGACCCCTTGATTATTGGCATTCAATCTACTACCATCCTCACGAATGGCTTTAAATCTACTACCATCCTTCCGAATGGCCTTCTTTGATGATTTGATCTCTGTTAAACACGTAAAATCTTTGAATCTTGATCCAATCATAGAGGGAAAAAACTAGGTAACTAAATACTTACAAAATAGGAAAATTAGGGTGAATAACCACATTTTTGTGATTCTAACCCCCTATTCTTTAAAACATATAATTTCCTAGCTAGACACCAACGAAACCCAGCAAAAGTGTGTGTCAGTTGTGTTAAAAAGATAGCACATTCATGTTTCTTAAAATCCCCCACAATTAGACCTTTGCTCGTCCCCGAGTAAGAACGAATAAAACTCCAAGGTGTTTTACTAGGCTATATCCCACAACACAATTGACTACTCTTATTCCTAGAATTACCTTAACCCAAAACACAAAGGATCTCCATCCTTCATAACCTGACCTAAGGCATAATACCCACCAACATAAACATAAAAGCATACCAAAGAAGAATGAGGTATGAGAATCCTGAGCAAATAAAAAAGGATATTTAATCTCCCTGATATTTCACAAGATAGGCAAAACAAGCCTTCAAAATCTTTCATTTCTCTCTCTTTAATTCTATCAATTTTTTCTAGGAGCTTTCTCGGGTTTTCATCCTAACCACTATTTCGTTCAATCATCACACCTCACCATTTACATCAATATTAGGCCTCTCATTTTTTGCAAATGTTGATTTTTTTGGGGTTTTGACATTTCCAGGCCCCCAACTTTGCCAAAGTTTCCCTTTTGAGTTTTCAAATTAGCGGCGTTATTTTTGTTTTTTGTTTTTATTTTCTAATATTTTTTAAAAAAATTGAATAAAAATGCTCCCTAAAGAGCACCTTATTGCACAAAAGAGTTGAAAAAAAACCCACAAAAAATCAAACAGAATATCCCAACAACACAAAATAGCTGTCCAAATAACCAAAACACCCGAAATAAACAAAAAAGGGAAAATATATAAAAATAATATAAAGGTGTTTTCCAACTCCCCCCCCCCCCCCGACACACTCACACATTTGATGTATGTAATATCCTAAATGCAACATACCAATCCAATCTAAAGTGAGAAATAAGGGAAAAGAAAAATAGAAATACCATCACTCATCGGGTAACATCTCACCTGCCACACTGCATACCTCTACTCGCGCCTGTCCTCTTGCTTTCTACGTCTCTCATTAGGGTCTGAATCCTCACTCCCTCTAATGTGAGTTTCCTAGATCATAAAGATCATTATATCATGGTCCTCACCATGGTCATTGGCTCTCTGGTCTGTGAATTCCTAATCCCGGCTCTGGTCATAGTTAAACTAATCGAATTGCTCCTACAAGGTGATAATTCGCTGACCCTATCAGTCTACAACATAACCCATTTTATCTAATTGGTCACCAATTAAATAGAGGTCATCCCGATAATCATCTAGTGTGCAACTAAATCCATGTATCTGCAGACCATATCCATGAAGATGGTGATTGATGGTCTTCAATGTGCATATATTCTCTGCTCCATGATGGCCAGGAAATGACTTGGCGGATGCTGATAATATTTATGCTCTTGATGATTGTGCTATGGAGGCTATTGCTCAGGGTTGCTACTACCCTTCAGCTCTAGAAAATGCCCAGAGACGGCCATAAGCTCTTTTAAATTCTACATTAATGGTCATGCATTAGTCCCCAAATAAGCTACCACACCCATAGGTTATCCTTGAACACTTTGGAAGGCAGATAAATCGGACTAGCTTGGACCCTCTATGCAACCATATGACCTGATGGCCATCAAATCTGATTATCCTAGCCTCGGCCAGTGCATGAGGGTATATAGATAGGAAAGAGGATCGGTACCTAATGAGACATATATTTGGTATTTCCTTAACACAATGAATACTACTTTTCCCTTGTTTTGTTGGTGGATAGCTAGATTATTAGGTGTTTTACAGAATAGGGGGTTATAGTCACTTTTTGTGATCATATACCATAACTTTCCTGTTTTGTGAGAAATTAATTTCTAGTCCGTTTAGCCTCCATAAAAGGGCTTATTTCTACTTGTTTTGTGTCTTAATTTGGAGACCATTATTGGAGAAGTCCATTCGCAAGAATTGTATCAGATAGAGGTCATCTGAGAGAATGGTGGTATATTGGAGGCTACTTTGCAATGTGGTAGAGGAGTTCTTTGGATAGAACGAAAAATGTTGAGAAGTGACCAAGTTTTGAAGTAGGGAAGACAAAAAATTCATATTTTAAATCTTGGAGAAGTCCCGTGAAACAGATCGTCTAATTTTACATGGTTCGTGAACTTAGAAGGTTAAAGAAGATCTAGGAAATGGATCATGTAATTTAACAAGGTTTGTGCACTCAAAAACCTCAAGTCAAGGTCCCTGGAAATGGACCATGTAAGTTTACATTATCTCTGCACTCAAAGGTGTTCTCCAATATTCAATCTTTAATTTTCTTCAGTGTTCTTCCGTTCTAGACACTTGGGCACGGTCAATTCCTCATGGCACGGTCCATGCCAGCATGTTGACTAGGGTTTAAAATGCTGACTTTTCTTCTCTCCCCCCCCCAACTTATAAAAGCACCTCTTTATCCTTCTGACAAAGGAAGTGGATTTTTAGAGTTTCCCTTGTACGTTTCTCTTTTCTCTTCATTTATTTCACCATGTTTATCTTCTTTAATTCAAACTTTCTTATGGTTTATTGTAGATTAGATTATATAGTACTCTAGAGCATTTGCATAACATGTTTAGTATAAAATTGTGAGATTCTTAGATTCATCCAATTTATTGCTTTATTTTCATTGTTACTTGTGTTCTATTACTCATAATTATGCATCATTAATGTTAGGGCATAATATTAATTGAGTTAATTGCATGATATAACGCTAGGCTTGGGAATGAACCGGGGACTATTTTTTCTTTTTGTCAGTTGTTCAAAGGTCAAAGTTAAAGTCGTGTATAGGAGTGAAAATTGTGCATGATTGTTGGTTCTTCGATTAGATTAGGCTTGAACTCATTTTTGGGTTGGTCTATGATGATACGTGAGTTGCGGACAATCATTTCGGTAATCTTATCATCATGTTGGGGTCATAGGGTAATCTCTAAGGTCATATTCTGTCTTTGTAGTAACTAGGTGGACTATTCCCCTAGGGGTAATATATGAGGTACTAATATTCTGGGTTGTACATGACTTTCCTTAGAATGGGAATTCACAGTGGGTGAGCCATGCTACTCCAAGATTTAATTTATTGTGCATTATCATGTTTCTCAGCCTAGCTGGGAGTTAGGGCTAGTGGTGGAAGTGTAAAGTATACCGCTAGCTATATCCAAAAGATGTGAGAGTTTTAGGAGGGACAGAATAGAGGAATGACAGTCCAGTGGGAGTTCCGGGTGAATCAACCTCTCCACATTGTGTCATAAAGCATAGATTTAAAATTATGTGTCATATGTGAAAACGAATTGAGTATCAAATTTCAACACTAAATATGTGACGAAAGGCTCAGGGGCTTCCTATTATCATACTTAGGGTTTTATTTTGATTTGCATGATAGTTGACTTGTTCATTGTTATACTTGCAGTCATCAGATCTTAGATATTAAAAAAAAACCCCACCCCTTTGGTGACTAGCTCACACACTTGGTAATGCTTGTGTGTTACTATGCGAACCTATCATTTGAACCCATATTTCCTTGAGAATAACAACTGACTTACCACTAGCTAAATTTCCAGTAGTTCGGATTAATTAGGGAAGAAACATACAATTACTATCTTTTACTGTAATACGCAAGTTTTCATCAACGCTTGCATGCACGTTAGTACCGACATGAATGCTCTTATCCAGCTGAAGCTCCAAGGCTAGGGCTAGGATGGTGATCATACATCTGATGTTGATCCTTCTTACAGTCTGAATCGAAGCCTTGATGTATCTATTCACAAAGCACTCCACACTATCGGGCCAAGCTTGACCACTAGTCTTAGACCATAAGAGTCTACAGTCATCCTGACTACATTGAGTGGCCTCACCATGGCCAAAGATTGTCATTAAGGTCGAGCGAGTGATGTACCTCATCGCAGGGTGGAGGATATCCGAACTCTTGCTCTTTTTCCCCTCATCTTGTTGGTGATATTGATGAGACATCAAATGCTTGTATTTTCCGAAGCATTTAACATCTCTTTTGTTATCTTTTTGTTGGAAGATTTCTATATTTAGGTAGGAATACATTACAAGGGGTTTGGATAACCATTTTCGGTTTTCATATCTAAATCTTTCATTTTGTAACCTAGTTGAGTCTAATGAATTTTTGGTCCTTACGAGCATCTAGATTTCTTTTTGTAAGCTTAATTTGTAGATTGCTCATAAG
>JAUOBV010589673.1:0-15440 GCA_032360425.1 Rubia occidens
TAGTATGTTAGCCCCGGACCCGTATCTAAAAATCTAGACCCATACTCGGACCTGGACCCGGACCCGATGGGTCTAAATTTTTTTAACCCACACCCGACCCAATGGGTTAGACCATATGGGTCTGGGTCGAGTCCTGGACCCATGATCATCCTAGCGGCAGATCTAGGGCGAAATTCAATGAAAAGACTATTTTACCCCTCGTTAAATATATTTTTAAAATAAATAAAAATATGAACTATTATACCCCCAATTTTTATTTCTCTTTTTTCCTTCTCACCCCCTCGCTGCCTCCGTGTGAATCCCTCCCTCCTCCATCCCTCTGATCGGCGCCTCCATATCCTCAACTGGTGAGCCTGCCGCCTCCGTTGAGCCCGCCTTCGTGTTGTAGCTGAGTCCTCAATCACCGCTGTGGAGCTCCCAATTTGTTGGTTTTCTTTGGCATCATTTTTCGGAGTTTATCCATCTCAATTTTTCGGTGACTTATTCAGGCCGAGGTTGGGCTTCTACACAGTGTTCTTGGACATAATTTTTTTGGTGGCCTACGGTTTACTGAAAAATGGGTCGCGCAACTAGGTCTCTTAACCCGAGATGGAGGAAACGGGTTGTGGCACAGCTAGGGTTCTTTGTTATAGGTTGTGCAGCCTAGTTTTTTACCCCGCTTAGGAAGATGGGTAAAAAGGCTAGGGTTTTGGCAAGGCGGGCAGTCTTCTCGGGCCAAGTACGCAGGAGTCCGTGTGCTTAAGGGGGGCACCGGCAGGAGGAGGAGTCGTGGCGGAGTAGGGTTCTCTTCGTCCAACATGAGTGGAGAATGGTGGGAGATGAAGATGGGTTGCTTTGGGAGGAGTAAGTTCGGTCGGCAAATTGCATACCGGAAGGTGGTGGTGGAAACCTAGTGGCGGAGAGGTGGTAGAAGGGCATTTTGGTCTTTCAAATTTTATTTTCCCCCGAAGGGCATTTTGGTCATTTTCAATCAATCAATTGTCGGGAATGACCAGTCAATACCGGAATATTGTTGTTATAGTTATATTTGCACTTATGTAAAGCAGTTAGGGTTATTTTTGCACTAAAAGTTATTTCAAGATTATATGTGCACTTACTGAATTATATAGGGTTATATTTATCTATATCCCAATAAATAATACTCCCTGACATGTTTGTTTTTCACGGTCTTCAATGATCATGTTTGACCATCAATATCTCTAGCTACATATACCAATTTCGCATAAAAATTGATATTTAGAAAATATATGTTAAGATGAATTCAACAATATCTCACATGATATGTTTATTATATACTCCCTCCGTCCCGCTATTAATTGCTTACTTTCCTTTTTGGGACGTCCCACTATTAATTGCATACTTTGAAAATTTCCTCTTTTGGTAAGTTTTTGACATGTAACTTTCCTATAATACCCTTACTAAAATAATGTATTTACAAAATAGAAATAAAAATTTAAAAACTAAGTACTGATTATCTGCTAGTACTGTTTTCTACTTTGACTTAATAGTTAATACCCTTTTCGAAGTTTTCGTTCTTTCTCAGATCCAGAAATGAGAAGCAATCGATCCTCGCCGAAAGTTTCGTCGCAGGAGATGAGGAGGCTCCGGCAATGAAGAAGGCGGCGGCGATGAAGCTCCGGCGAAGAAGAAGGCGGCGGCGATGAAGCTCCGGCAATGATGAAGGCGGCGGCGATGAAGCTCCGGCGATGTCGGAGGCGGCGGCGATGAAGCTCCGGCGATGACGAAGGCGGCGGCGATGAAGCTCCGGCGATGAAGGCGGCGGCGATGAAGCTCAGGCGATGACGAAGGCGGCGATGAAGCTCCGGCGATGAAGAAGGCGGCGATGAAGCTCCAGTGATGAAGAAGGCGGCGGCGATGAAACTCCAGTGATGAAGAAGGTGAGGTTAATATTTCATTATCGCTTCTTTCGATCTGGATTAAGATTTGAGTTTCATCTGGATTAAGATTTGCGTTTCCATTTCTGCCCTGTGAAAGCATTGCCACCTCACCGTTTCTTAAAGTTTGTGCCAAAGTCAACTATGCAATTTTTAGTGGGACGGAGGGAGTATGTGTTTTTCATTTTTCCTCGTAGAGCTTAGCCATGGTTTCCTATCGTCCTCTTTAAACGCCGAGGGGGACGATCTTCAACTTCTTTTTCTAAGTTATGAAGAAGTGTATCTTAATATCAAGCAGTGTGTTTGCGACTATTACTTGGTAGCCGGGCGACATTGGTACACGACCAATCGCCTCGATAAAAAGCTAAACTCGGTGCAAGAGGAGCTTTGTTTTTGGCGGAGAGGTTTCCATGATAGACTTGAATAACTTATCGAAGATCTAAGTAAACTAATATATGAGAGGGATATCCTGGTCATTTCTCAAGACGAGTTGGAGGATGATTACTGCCTCCTCTTCAATCGACACATCCAGCTTCTTGTAGAGATCATCACTGGCTTGGGGTTTGGCTCCATACTAGAGTTTTTCTCTGCGGTTAAATCTTTCCGGGCTTTCGGGAGTGCTTCGAGCTCTCATTTCAGAGTCTTTCGAACATTACCGTTGGGAGGCCCAGAAGCACTCGGATAACTCCTATCTGATGCACGACATGATCCACTAAGCCATGGTTCAACTTACCGAATATAAGCATCGAGTTCAAGAGCTACAGTCCCAAGTAACTATCTTGGAGCAGACCCTTAGAGACAACAAACAACTCTGCCTGAGCGCCTTCAACGAGAACGAGATTCTTGAAAGTATTTTGGCAGAATAGGATAGCACGCTCGAGGCTTATGGGGATAGCCTTCGGGCTTACAGTCTTCATCTTGGGATGGTGGGGTCAGAGATAGTCCTGAACTTCGAGAAATACCTCTGCGAAACCATGGAATTATGCAGGAAAAAGGGCTCTATGAGACTCCTAGGTATGCGCCAGCCTATAACGAGGCTCAAAGGTGGGCAGAAGAGATCCAGCAGGCCGTCGGTGTCCAAGGGTCATTCGTCAATGCCGGGGCTTTTAGTTCCCAAAGTTACGATCCGAGTTGACTCTCGCCATCTGAGAATGACCCCCGTGGTTTGTCATTTACGTTAAGCCCCTTGATGACTTATGCATGCCCCCTCATTGGTTTCACGAATTAGGTAGTCGGCTTCATCGGGGAGTACGTATGGAATGAATGGCTGTAGGTAACCCCGTCGATAGAGTACATCCTCGTGGATCACGTACTTGGGAGCCTTCAGTCTTATTGTCCTTACCTCGATGGTCTCTTCGGGAAGGGTACAATTATGAAGGTAATTCATGATTGACGTGATTCACGAGTCCTCCTTATTTACTAACAACACCGTCTCCTCTTCAAAACTATGCTTTCTCAATGTTTCCATCAACAACCTCTTTTGAGATCACAGGTCGAGGTTAGAAGAGTCAGCTTTCTTAAGGTGGCAGCCTTATGGTTCTTCTCTCGAAGGACTTGTGTTAGGGTGTATTGTGTGTATTGGCAAAAATGCTCCAGAAGAGGCTTCACCACCTTGAGGTAGCGCTATAAGCTCCTTTCCCTGGCTTGGTATTCCCCATTGACTTGTTGGACCATAATTTGTGAATCACTGTACATCTCAAGATATCAGACATTAAGCTCTTTTGCTAGCCAATGGCCTGTGATTACCGCTTCAAATTCAACTTCATTATTTGTGCGCTTGAAGTCAAAGTGCAGTGTGTAGGGGTGGTCTGTTCCCTCAAGACTACCTATTCCACTCCCTCCTAAGTGCCAAGACCCATCTACATAGAATTTCCATGTCCCTTCAATTTTTTTTCTCTTCTTTGACTTCAATTACCTCTGTGGTTTCCATAGTGAAATCCGCTATGGCTGGGCCTTTGATTTTCATCCTTGGGAAAAATTGGATGACGTGCTTTCCTAACTCAACTGCCCATTTCATTATTCGACCTGATACCTCGGGTTTGGGGAGTATCTGTCTGATGAGGTGTTTGGTAAGCAATATGATGGTATGGATCTGGAAGTAAGGTCGAAGCCATCTCGCTACATGAACAAGGGCTAAGATAAGCCTTTCAAGGGTAGTGTATCGAGTTTCTGGTCCCTGCAGAGCCCTACTGATAAAGTAGATGGGGTGCTGCTACCGCTCTTTCTCTTTTACAGAAATTGGACTGATAACCAGGGAAGAGGCTGAGATGTAGAGGTACAAATCTTCCCCCTTCTCCAGCTTCATCAGGGTTGTTAGGCTTCAAAGATGCTCTTTTAAATAGTGAGAGACTTTTTTGCACTTCTCGATCCACTCAAACCTTTTTGCTTTTCTAAGCAAATCAAAGAAGGGCAGGTGCTTTTCGACGCCCTTTGAGAGGAAACGTCTCAGTGCAGCCAGTGATCCGGTGAGCATTTGGACATCTTTAAGTGTTCGAGGGGGATTCATATTTATCAAGGCCTCGACCTTTTCTGAGTTGATATCTCAGACACCATGAAACCTAGAAACTTTCCAGCCTCACTTCTATCATGCATTTAGATGGGTTTAACTTTAGGTTCGATCCTCTAAGTCTCTTAAAGGTTTCCTTCAAGTCAGACAGGATCTAGTTATAGATTTGGCCTTTTACCACCATATCATCTACATATATCTCCATGTGTCTTTCCGATATGATATTCAAAGAGTTTGTCCACCAATCTTTGGTAAGTTGCCCCAGCATTTTTCAAGCCAAACGCCATCGTCCTATAGCAAAATGTTCAAACATCCGTAATGAACGAAGTCTTTTCCTTATCTCTCTCTAGCATGGGTTCTAGTGGTAGCCTTTATAGGCATCGAACAAAGCGAGTAATTGATAACCCGCTATTGCCTCGACTAACATGTTTATGGATGGCAGAGGGTAGCTGTCTTTGGGACAACATTTGTTGAGATCCATGAAATTGATGCATATACGTTAAGCGCCATCATGCTTGGGGGCCATGACAAGGTTGGCCAACCATTTGAGGTAGAATACCTCTTCTATAACTTCAGCTCGAAGTAGTTTCTTAACCTTCTCTGTTATGGCTTTGGCCCTCTCAGGAGCGAATACCCTTCTCTTCTACTTGATAGACTTCTGAGATGGGTCATCATTTAATTTGTGGACCATCAAATACCGTGACACCCCTGTTAGGTTTGAGGTATTCCATGAGAATACGTCTGCGTGGCTATGGAGCAGGGCCTTCAGCTTTTCCTTTGTAGCAGCTGGCATTTACTTTCCCACGACCACCACCGCTGATGATCGAATGGGGAGCGGCTCGGTGTCTGCGGGGCCAACCTCCTTGACTGAGGCTACATTTTCTCCTTTCTTAGCTTCTTTTAGGGATATAGTAAGCCAACTTTGAGCTATTGATTGATCTCCCCTAATGACCGATATCCCCTTACTAGTCGGGAACTTCATCGTTAGATGGTAGGGGGACCAAATGGCTCGAGCTTGGAATATCCATGATCTTCCCAGAATAACATTGTAGGGGGGGATGACATTGATAATGGTAAAACTGCACTCAATGGTTACTTCCTGATCTCTATCCGCTACTCGAATGGACAAGGTTATTACCCATATGGGGAGTACTATTTTCCTTCTGAAGCCTGACAAAGGTGAAGCAGTTCCTTTTAGGTCATGATGCCCTAACCCCAACTGGTCAAAACAGTTGGAAAACTTGACTTCTACCCCACTACCATCATCCACGAACAACCCTTTTACATAGGAGTCTCAAATCGTTGCGTAGATTACCATAGGATTCACATGTGGGGTCTAGTTAAGCACGAGATCTGCATTGGAGAAGGTTATACTTTCTTTGGGTCGAAACCACTTCTACCAAGGCTCACCAAGAGGGATGCATCGGGATTGGGTTTTAATGGCCGTGTTTGAGGATTTTTCACTCACAACTTTGTTGATGAAGTTAATCACACTGTTAGCACCTCTTTGGTTTCGATACCATCTAGCATTTGGGTTAGCCCTGTTATGCTCTCTTGGGCGAGCTTCCCCCCGGTCCCTACTGGTTTCTTGCTGCTCTCGACCACCCTAGTTGGAGCTACATTTTCATGGCTTCCAAGGTCGGACCTCCCCTTAGAGAAGTCATCTCGTCCCCTTAGCCTTACTACACAATCTCGAAGAAGACCCTCTCTAACACATCTTTCAATCTCAATGTTAAGATTCTAGCATTCTTTTGCATCACGACCGTGGTCCTTATAATGGTCGCAGAATTTTCTTAA
Source organism: Rubia occidens (assembly GCA_032360425.1). Classification (NCBI taxonomy): domain Eukaryota; kingdom Viridiplantae; phylum Streptophyta; class Magnoliopsida; order Gentianales; family Rubiaceae; genus Rubia; species Rubia occidens. Next base: position 6,199 of record JAUOBV010589673.1, read on the forward strand.
GGCTCTCTTCGAGAGTGTATCTTTTATTGGGGGGGGGGTGTCCTGAACAATCCCCAGTGAATGGAGAGGATCTCTATTCGAGATTTAATCAAGGGGGTACACCCCGCGAAGCTTGATCTCGAGACTTCAACCTTCTTTGACCTTTGCTCCGAGGGTTTTTACTAGTGTTAATGGGAAATTTGGTTGATCTGTTGCGTTCCTGTATCTCTGTCCTAAGACCGCGCCAAGACCTACAAGACACCCACAGAAGGCAGGCATACAGGCTTTCCGCCACACCCACTCCGACGATCAAATTAGATCGGAGTATCCTGTATAATATTGGGAAAGTGTTTTAGAAGCAAAGAGTCAGAGAAATTACCTCTCTCATGCTTATTTTCCTCGTTGTATGGTCGTTGGTGGCTGATGGGAAAACTCACGTCCAATCCCTCGTTTCCTGTTCTTGCTTTCCCTTTCTCTTGGCTATTGGGTTGTCCGTTAGTCGCTTGGGCTTGGCCTACGTATGAGGGCCTATAAAGTCCCCCCAAGCCCTAGATCATGTTGTTCCGAACTGTAGGGAGTGGAGCCGAGATTGCATGAGGTTGTATTTGAGAGGGAAAATGTTCTCATTTCCTTTTTGAAAATTGACAAGTTTAAAAGCTTTTGGGCATGCGTCCTGAACCATCGCGTCCCTTTGCATAACTAAATCCTTGCGTTGGCCATCCCAATGCTTGGTGTGTTGGCTACCATAAAACTCGCTCCTTTTCGAGGCAACATTTCATCATTACGGCATCTTTTCTTCTACTATTGATGCATCACTTTGGGCCTGCTGACCCTTTGCCTTATTTACAAACTTCATTACTGCTTTCAATTCTTTCCCATCTTTCCCTGTTGTCTTTCTCTCTTACCGTCGCCACCTTTTCCTTCTGCGTTTAGCCCTTTTGACTTGTCAGGTACGTTTTCTACTCCTTTTCTCTCTTAGCTCTCTTTCTATCTTAAATTATGGTTTGCACTGTAGGTGCCTCTAAGGAGGAGTCTTCCTATAATGTGACATTCAGGGAGATCGATTATATCTGCCGATTGTGCGAATTAATGTTCGCTAGTGATGGTGTTGAGTTTGGCGATCTGAGCGATTGTGTGGTCCTTCCGAGGAAAGAGGAGACTATCTTAAAAGTCCTTGATTTTATGATGCATAGTATATAGAAACCTTAGTCTGTGAGGGCCTGCATTTCCCCCCGTCTACTTTCTTTCAATCCATCCTGGGTCATTACGAAATAGGCTTACAGACCTCCCTCCCAACTTTGCCCAAATTATCTTGGGATTTGCGGTGCTTTTCTTAGGGTTACGTTTCACTCCCACCATACCCTTGTTTTGTATCTTCTGCCATCCTGCCGCAAATCCCTCTAACTGGGTGCATTTGAAGTTTTGCCAGAGTGGTCCTAAGCTGGTTACTCAACTTCCAACTCGAGTTGAATGGAAAAGAAAGTTTTTCTTTGTAGATAAGGATCTAGTTCTAGGGAGAGAAGATCATATATGGGTTTTCTCAGCTGGCCCCTCCAAGCAGTGGCAGAACTAGACCAAAATTGAAGGGGGGGGAGCTTACATTGGTCGCTGGTGGTCGCCGGTCGTCAGCCGTCGCCGTCGTCACTTAGTCCGCCCGTGACCGTGAGCGGTGAGCCCGTCGCTGGAGACTGGAGTGGTGCCTGGTGGAAAGACTCACTGGAATTGAATTGCAAATCTGCAAAATTTGGATAGAAATGGACTTGGTCAATTTTTGAATTGTGAATAATGCAATGGGCTTCATTTTGTGACTTTTGTCTTCACTTTTTGGCCCAAATTGGGCTTCAATTTTTGGCCCACTAGAAACATTGCCAATGCCCAATTCGTCTTCACTTCTACGGTCTTCCGTCTTCGTCTTTTTCGTGCCTTCATTTCCAGACCAGAAGCGCTGCAAGCCTGCAACAGAGCAACTGAGCAAGAGCAGTGGCCACTTCCAGTTTCCTGCGAGGCGGGGCGGAGTTTAGCACTTGAAACATTAATTTTACCGGGGCGGCGGATGAAGAATACATATACATACCCGCTTGCTTTGCCTGTGATTGGGGGGCGGCCGCGCCGGCTCGTCCCCAATTCCGCCACTGTATGGGATGCTACTTGCCTCCCTTATACTTAATTTCTTATCGAACATTTTCAAAGGGCTTTTTGACGAATCATGGCCACAATGCCCCCTCCTGGATCATCATTCATACTTATTATATAAAAACAAAAACAAATGATTGAAAGAATATAGCAAAATTATACGTTATGTATAAAAATGGATAGCTTGGATTTAATTGACCATGAATAGTAACGTAGTTATAAGATGGGTCATATTCTGAAATAAGAGGCAAAATTCTTCGTCCCAAGGTGGAGGCGGGAAATTTATATGGCAGGCTAGTAGTAAAAATAAAATTTCACAATTTTCCCTTATTAGAAGTAATATTAAGGGAAAAAAATTCAAAATTACTCTCAGTAATGTTCTATAATTTTTTTTCTTGACAAGACGTCCACTAGTGCAATTTTGGCCATTAACGGTGCTATCACGACTTCTGCCAATTTCTTCCTCAAAAACTCCATATTTCATATGTTCATTGGATCATTAGGTTGAGAGGAAGGCCAAACGCTGGACGGTGGTTTGCTGTTTACCCTCGTCTAATTATGTAAATTTAATTGCTTTTCATTTTTAACCACCATCTATTGTTAAGAAACACGGGATTAAATTTAACCACTATCCTAATGAGCTATTACAAAATCGGATATTATGTCGGACACATTGCACGGATCCGAAAACTGTGTCAAATTTTTGAAAAATGGGTAATGTGCATATTTACACCTACTTGCTGCCATGGAAATGGTTTCCAAGGGGTGCGTTTCATTTTCCTAGGTGAAATTTGTAACAAATCCCTTTGATTCATCATTACCTTTCATTATTATATATTCCAACCATCATTTTGAACCCACTTTCACAATTCTCTTCATCTGAATTTTTACCATTCTCTTCATCCGAATTCTCACCATCCTCTTCATCCAAATTTTTACCTCAATAAAACTGAAAATGGAGACACTATTAGAAAAGCTAACGGATGATACTTTAATTACTATCCTCGGCCTAGTTGCTTCCAGTTCATTGCTTAACCTCCGGAGGGCGAAAATATGGTATATTTTTGTTTGTGTTAATCCCAGCATTTGTTTCCAATGCATTTGCGAAATAAACGTTCGATTGTTGGTCACTTGTGTTGTTTTTGTATAATGTAGTTGCCACAGGTTCACCGATCTTTCTAAACACCCTTTTATATATCAATAAGTGTCGTTGGAAGGTATTGCACTTGTTACATGGTTTCCAAACCACGGATTCAACAACTTTATCAAGGAATGTGTTGAGGCCAAAAATCCAAAAGTATTGTACAAGAAGGGAGTGGTGAATTTGCATAAAGATTTAGTGCATGAATACTTTTTGGTAACTTATTTTACTTTATTTTTATCTATTTCCAGTTGGAATATCTTAGGGATAAAAGTCTAAAGCCAACCAATGGTTTTCAAATGGTAGGAAAAGCTAATAGTTTAGGGCATCTCAAAGCTTATTACACATTGCAAGTACTTTAAATTTTTCGGAAGGTAATAAGATGCGATTAGGATGGCTTAGCTTGATGCAACTGAAGAATTAAGGAATCGATCCCCATGAAGACCACAAATTGTCAACATGGGTTGCTTAGAAGTGTGAGGGGTATTTGGATTTGGAATAAAGTGCTTTGCAATCATCCTTGTCTAACCTTTTGTATTGCTGCAAATCATCATATCCGAAGAATCGGTTGGAATAACGTATTTGAACACACTAATTGTCCTGTCTGTCAATGTGAAATGAAAACTGATCATTGTCTGATTATTAAAATCTCCCAAGTAGCAACTTCTTTGCAATGTTCTAATAAGATAGGCATCTTGTAAACAATTATGTAAATGTCAATTTAATTCAAATTATATAGATGTTTACATTATCTAATTTGGATGCAAAAATGGTATTATGTTTGAGAGTCCAATATTTTCGGTGAGGTTTTCAAAATTGCAAGTATAATATTCTATCTTTTTTTATCATGTCCGACTAATCTTCCGAGTAAAAAGCACTAACAAATTTCAAAAAATTTAAATAAATTATTCAATGCATAATAGATTCCAATCCGTAAGGCTTGTCGAGTTCTGAAGTTCTGGAGTCCAACATATCTCCAATTTTGTAACATAGATCAAAACTAGTTCAGATATCTGTATTACAACGGATTGTGTTAATTTGAGTAATTACTTCTACATCACCTACATACCAAATACACCTACAATATCGGAACATGTAACGTACTTCCAATCAATGGTAGATGCACGAACCTGTCACGTGCGTAACACGTCCTGATTTAGGAAGGGAGCAAGGAAAATAAGGTAAATGAACCTTGTGTCAACCAAATGTAGCATATGGATACAATCTGATTTATAAGTTCACTTTTGTAGACAAAAGAATTTGAGAGCAACAAATAACATTGTTTGGAGCATATGATCAACACCAAAAAAAATTTATAAGACAATATTTTGTACAAGGCGACATTACTAAAAATTCAGAAGTCAGAAAGCTAATTGGATGTCCCTGCTTGTGATCCTTCCCTTGTCTTTCCGCATGTGTTGCCCTGATAATATTCTTGGTTTCATGAGTCGTCTTTCTCAAATGTATTATCTCGTTCACACTCTCTTTTCATTTGTTTGTACATCTCCACCATGAAAGAGGTGACGTCCTCTTCCCCTACATTTTTTAGTGCCAAATTAGAATAGCAATACGTGTGGAAAATGTCGATATTGGATTTAATGAAAAATTAACAACCTTTATCTATACGCCTTCTCTCGTTATTTCTTCCACAAACCTTGTGCAACCATATCCCCTTGATGAGTTTCCAGTTCTCTCAAATAAGTTTTGGTCATACAATTTAGGAGGCATAGCTTGGCTCCTAAATGTCAACATGTTATCCGACTTTAGGTATTTGCAAATTAGGGACCCTTAAGGTAGCTTCATAGCCTTCTTCTTTGAATGCACAATGATTTAGTCTGGATTAATCTTCACGTTCCTAATCAAATAGTAAAACAACATAATTGTGGTGATTGTTGTCTCACTAATTTGACCTCCTACTGGCACCAAACTTTGTGCTACCATCTCGTATACAATCCTCTACTCTATTGTCAAATACTTTAGATTATAATTGTCGGCGGAGTCACGATCGGATATAAACCTATTAAAATAAAATTGGCCTAGACAGGTTGGATTCAATAGAGGAGGATCAACATGTACGGGCCAGTTTGAACTATAATATATGTTCAAAGAACCATCAAAAACTACTGGATAACAGTCCTAAAGGCTCTTGCACGGGAAACCTATAAAATCATTGATCTTCCATGGATCAATGCCAAAATTCTACCATTAACCATAGTAAAGAATAACCCTCCATCTACGGACACCATGTTGGCATAAAATTGACACGCTTCATAAAAGTGTACTGCATCCTTGCTGGCAAGGATGGTGGAACAACTTTGGAATTCAAATAATGATGCAATGTTACTCAACCCTAGCATCGTGGTGTCATTTAGTTTAAGGGTATACGAATTTAGTAACTTGGCATTTTGTAGCTGGGCATTATACATTTTTGGGAGGCTTCTAGAGACATGAGCTTCGTAGTGTCAAAAGTTTTCGCCGAATTCTTTGTCCGTGCCAACGGAGGTGGATGTCACATTGTTAGTATTCAAATTGATGTAAGGGGTGTCCTGGATTAAGGTCTGTAGGAATTTGGAAAGACTTGAAGGAAATTTGTGAGCCCCAAATCTAGCAAGGGTTTATTAACCAAAGTCAATTCCAAATTTGTAAGTTTCGTCGGAAAGGTTATTTCAAAATCTAGACTCTATTCTAAATCGAAAATCAATTTCGTAGTTGTTGCTAACAGAGTTTGTAATGTAAATGACATTTTTTCCCCAAAATCAGAACAGTGATAATGATGCATAGCAGTGGAAAATTAGAAGGCGATTCAACTGCATTATAATAAAGTTACTTCGTTTATTACAAATGTCCTTCCTCTCCAGTAAAAAAATAAAAGATGCACTCCTTCCCTTTCGCCAAAACCCTTGTTCTCTTGCATGTTCCAAAAATCGTTCATATACCCCCATCCACCGTCACAAATTTGTTGTGGGGGATTCACCAATAACACAAGATGGTGTCATCCATCACCTTCCCTATTTTATTATTCTCTACAACTCCACCAGCATTTTCCTCAACAATTATAAAACTATCGCACCCTCACTTGCGCCTAATGTCCACCGGAATTCGAAGTCCAATCTACGTCATTGCCTTTGAAGTCTCATTGTACAATATCTCCCTTTTTAAATGTAGTTATTGTTTGGAGCAGCATGGGAGTGGTCATGGAGCCATGGAAAGGGCGGCTGAAGGTGGTCAGAAGAGCTAGGGTTAGGATTGACTTTTTTGATTCGCAGGATGCCATGGAAATGCTTGGACTTGACAAGTCAAATGTAGTTGGAGTCGTTGATTTTTTAGTACATGTTTTTTTTTGCTTAAAGTAATGTGTAGTAATGGATTTTTGATTAGTAATAATGTTTGTTTTATTATTTGATTAATAATATATACAACACAATGATATATTATTTTTGCTGATTCATTTAAGTTTATACTATTATATCTTCGTTTGTAGGCTTCATTGGCCGAAATTTGGTTGATACTGAATCACCTCTTTCTGGAAACAACGGTAAAGGTTGAGATGAAAACTTTTGGAAATACGCAAGAATTCAACCACATGAAGTGGATGACTGGGAGACTGCCTCCAACAAGTTATCTCTTTGTTTATTTTAATTCTTATCGTTCAGCATGTTGTGGGTTATTAGAGTGTTTTGTATAGCATTGGGATTTTCTTTGCAGTGCATAAGTTGTTGGAAAAGTCTATATTCTTCCATCCACCATCGAACGAACAAGGTTCAGAAAGCAATGAGGTGGAGTAGTGGAAGGGTTTTTTTTCATAGCCAAGTATGGATTTATTTACACATACCTTCAATTACTATATATGGCTATAGTTAGACATACCTCCCAAAATATCTAGTATTTTAGATCCATGAATTTCAATTGAACCAAACCCTTAAAGCTAGTTCCAGTTAAGGTACCACAAACCGACCTACAGTAACATTAGTGGTATAAAAATCTCCAAACTACTTTACAATTTAATTTACATTTATTTTGTTTACTTTTTAAATACATTAAGGCTTGATATGTATTCATGTTTAGTCACATTTCCGTTGTCTATATTAATACATTCAAGTTTAGAATGTTTTTCAAGTTTAAATGCACTTCATGTCTACATTCAAGTTTAGTGTGTTTTTACTCATTTTGTCTTACATTTAGCTTTGTCTTACAATTTCTGTATTAGTTCAAGAAATTATTTTAAAAAAATCTCATTGTGGACATGAATTGCAGTTCAGAGTATATTTCTTTCACAATTAACCATTTTTTCGACGATTGTTCTGATGTCTTATGTTATCTCGCAATATCAGCATTTATAGGGTCGATTACCTTTCCAATTTCAGAATAAAATTAATCAATCAGTAACATAGAACAACAACAATTCTGAAACATTGACCGGTAAAGGAACGCAGCAAACACAACGCCTAAATCAAATTCCGAATTCGAAGTCTTCCCATGCCTGACCCATGATTCGAAATTGCAACAACTTCCAAAGCCCATGGTTGCTTGGAACCGAATTTGTTTCTGAAATCAGAAATCTATTACGCAGCTTTTTAATACATCTAGATGAGCTCACATGCCTAGTCCAAGCACAAATTTTTGGACCCAAAGTATTTGACGCACGACAATTTCTACTGTTTCCGATATCGGTAACATTACAAGGTGGTTAAAATAATTAAAACTAGGACGACTGAAATAACGTGCAACATAATTCCTTACGGTGGTTTTACACCGTCGTGCAACAAAAGGGTTGGAACCACGACGGTGCTAGACACGGGTGCCTAAAAACACCTTCCACGTACTCTTTTCACTGCCTTGAATTGCTCTATCTTGCACTAGTGATCTCTATCTTTCCCTCAGGACCTGTCATCTCGAAATCACGGAACTGCAATGAAAATGATAACGTACTTAACATATGTATGAAGGTATTAATCCATGTCCCGCATTAGAAGTATGTTCATATGCATCTCTTAATATAAGAAGTGGCCAATGTTAGTTAATGTGAGTACTTTTGTGAAATAAGTGTTGAAAAAATCGTTTGGGTTTAATCAAAGTGAATTATATCGTACTAATTCAAAATTGAGACAGATTTACAGACTTGGCATTTCCAACAAGAGGTATTAGAGCCATATTTTATGACAACTGTGTGACTGTAAATCTTATAACGGAGTATGGAGCCACGCTCTACACCAATTGCGTGACCAAAACTGCTCATTGAGTGATGAGGAAGTTTTCCCATTCATTGTAACCCTTGGGTTTGTGCCTTTTATCGAATGTCAAAAATCGTCCTAACTTGGACTCAATTAGGTGTCTATTCAATTAATATGAATCTTTCCAAAAGAAACTATGATAAAATCATGCAGACTGGGGTCAAAAAAGACAAATCATACTAGTTTTAACTTGAGATCGACTTTAGAATCCCGATACTTTTTCTAATTAATATCAACTATTAAAGATCTGAATATGGTTACGTAACTAGATCATATGATATTGCATGTGTATGTAACTTAGCATAGTGGTTATTATACGTGACATGACAGATTTCAATTGAAAAAATATCTCTCTAAAATTAGGTCTTTCTGGTTCATGCAACAGCCCAACATCGCAAACCTTACCTGGTGGGGATGCCTCCACCACCAACTCCGACCCCCCCTTCCCCAACAACCCTACTCAATCTCCCCAGCCAAGCACCGATATAGATCCGACATTTCAATCAGACCTTACCTCACACTCCCCATATCATATCGATGCCACACATTTCGATCATATCTTACTTCCCTCCCCATTTCATTTATGCTCTAATTTTAATAAAAATGGGTAGTGCCAAAATTGGGTTGTTTTTGTTGTTGGATCAAGTCAGATTGTCTTTATCATTTCAGTTTTTTCCTGCAACTATTTTTTTCTGGTAAAATGGCCTGGTTAAAACTTATTTTTTCATTTTCAAAATAAAAGTTATGAATTTTTTTAT
>JAUOBV010589974.1:0-15437 GCA_032360425.1 Rubia occidens
AAAACCCATAACATAGAACAAAAATCTACAAAGAAACAAGAAGAAAGTGAAGGAGAAGGTGAAAAACTAGGGTTTTAGGGCCCCCAAGTCGGGCCGAGAAGGATGAGGAATGAGTGGATTAAGTGCTATTTATAGTACAAGAAAAGGGGAGTAAAAAGCAAGTTTCTGGTCAACTGTCCTGACCACGACAATTTCGTTGGGATTTGCAATAAAGTGCAGTCCAACTCTCAAGTCTTTTTGTTTTGCTTCCCCCGGGTGAACCGTTGATCCGTTTTGGGAGTTCCTATAGTCACTTTTATAGTACTCGAGAAGACATATTCAATGATGCCAACCTTGGAGTCTGGTTCTTCTCGGATAATTCTCAGAACTCTGATTCAAAACTTAAATCATTCTTCATCCTCTACTTTGCTCCCCTTCTTCACTTTATCTTATCTACCACTTAGTAAGTGGCCTTCTTTCTTCTACTATTATTTTGAATTTCCTTCTTCAATGATAATATGGTAGTCTTCAAAGCTTCAAAGGTAGTCTTCAAAGGCAGTCTTCAAAGGCAGTCTTCAAAGTCTTCCAATAATTTCCTTGTTACACAAAATCCTGTAGAAAAGTATAAAAGTGCAAAGTCGCTCTTAAATCTCTTTGGAGAATTTCAAGGAAAAATGCAACACATAGAGCACAAAAGTGTACAAAAGTGAATCCAAAAGTTCGCAAATTAACTGTATAAAATAGACACATCAACCGCATTGCATGAGGATGGACGTGAACCTACTTCAGTACGAGATACAGGAGATCAATGACAGGTTGAGGTCCACGGGCATTGAGAAAATTGACCTCACAAGGATCCACACGGGCGGGCGTGAACGTGGGGGACGTCATTGATGACTTCTTGGTGTCTCCAACCTTTTCCTTGCCTTGGTTATGTGCATTGAGGATAATGTGTGAACTAAATGTGGGGGAGGGGTTGGAACACCTTCACATGGTGGAATATCCTCTATTATTTCTTCTTATATATTTTGGGTTAATTTATATGGTGACTATGATGACTATTTTCCCTATTTTCTTTTCCCCTCATTCGATTTTGGAAAACTTGTGACTTTTTTTTTTGTTTTTGAAAACTTTGTTTTTATAGGTGCCAGGGAACCTTTTGTAGTTTTTTTGGGATGTTGGAACATTTTGGTGGTGTCATTTTGTTTTGCTTATCTTCATGTAGTATGAAGCCCACCTTTGGGGCAATTTTATGCTGCAAAAAATTGAAAAAATGAAAAAAAAAATATATACCCGTCTAAGTTGGAAACCCGAAAGAGAGTCTTAGGAAACGATAGGATAGCCCCGGATAGGTTGAAACAAACTATGCAAAAGTGAGAGCCATGATGTTGAAAAAAGGTGATAAGTGAGGAAACATTTGTGGGTAGTTAATATGAAAACTTGAAAGAGCTCTTAGGGAAAATGAGAGAAATTGAAAAAAACTTCCTATGGTTCTCTTTGGCTGTCCTTTGGAAATCCTTTTGGTAGAGTAAGTTAGCTTCACACTCAACCTTTGTGAACTTAACCTTTTGTTGGTATGATTGGTTGGATAGATTGTCTTAGCTTCTTTTGAGAGTGAGAGTTGTGAGATTCTTACATCTTTGGGGGAACTAAAGTAGTTGAGGAATAAATGTTGAATGTGTTGGGAACTCTTGGTATGCTATTTTCCGCTTAGATTTCTGCTTTTTCTTGTTTACTCGAGGATGAGTAAAGGCTTAAGTTTGGGGGAATTGATATGCACCTAAAATCATGTCTCAACCAATGCATTTAGCACATTTGTTAGAATGTTTTGGATGGTTGATTGCTAGGTTTAGTTGGGTTTACATCACCAGAGGTTTGGATAGCCTTTGTCAGTTTTCTTGTCTAAATCCTTAGTTTTGCAGATTTATTTAGACCTAGTGGATGCAATATCCTTACGAGAATCTAGATCCTATTTGTGTGCTTCATTATAGATTGCTCGTAAGCACTTTAGAGTCAAGGGCATTCGAGAGGATGGTAGTAGATATTAGAAGACCGTTTGAAAGGATGGTAGCAAACCGAAGGCCACACGCTTAATCATGGTAGAAGATGGAAATGTGCCAAGAAGAAGGGAGTTGAGGCTTGAAAAATTCAGAATACTGGCACAACCGTGTTGTATTTCACAGCCTATGCAAGCAAAAATTGGAAGTTCCTAAAGAATTGCAGAGTCTGTGCCACTCAATCAGCTCATGCAGCTATGTATGAAGCACTGGTCGTGCCATATTGCATGGCCCATGCCCCTTCAAGTTCAAGATCTAAATACATACCCACATTCTGTGATGAAATGCACGACCGTGCCATCAGATTTCCTAGAAATCAACACCCAGCCGATAACCAGTGAAGTATTGCACAAGCTATGCAGGTCAAGTCCTCAGAAGATGCTCCCAGCTGGCGACCCGTGAAGTATTACACGTGCCATGCAGTTCAAGTTCTCAGAAGATGTTCTAACCGGTGGCCAGCAAGGAAACGCATGCCCACTCCGCTTAGTTTCAAGGAAATATACAGCCAGCAGACGGCTCGTGCCCTATTGCAGAGGCCATTCCACGTGCGTTGTGTGCTATTGCACGGCCCGTGCTGGTAGCCAGCTAGAGTTTCCTTGCCTTTTAAGCCCTTTTTAAAGCCTATTTCCTATTTACTATATAAAGGGACCTATTTTTACTAGGATTTAAGTTTTGATAGTTTATTTTTCATGCTCCTAGTTTTTCTAAGAATAGGTAGAGAGAGAAAGGGAATAATCATTCTCTCTTAGTTTAATCTTCTTAGTTTTTCCCAAAGGCATCGAATCCAATGGAAAGATTGGGTTCAATTCTTAGGGAGTAGTTTTCTTGGTTGGGGATTTAAATTTTTATTCATGATTTGTTAGATATTTAGTGAGATTCTAAATCACCCTATCATTTTATGTTTATGAATTTCATGTTGACTTGTTCTTTACATTCTTGCTAAGTACATATTTGGCATACACCATAGTTTATGTTTCATGTAATGGTTCTAGGCTTGATTTGTCCCCTTAGGAGTGTCCGCTATGGTAATAGGGGGATATGTGAGTCCTCCAATTCATTGGTGTATGCGTGTATTCCATGAACACCATTATGATGACCGTACACTAGCCGGCTGGTAGGTTAGGTCATGATAATTAGTAGCAACTAGGGTTTATGTTTGAGCGACCATCGTTATTTAAACCCTAGATTCTTTGTGAGACATTAATCTATTTTCCTTTATAGGCCTAGGGAGAGACATTCACGGAGGCATGGAATGTAATTCTTTGTGGGAAAGAGAACCGACCGAGCAGCTTGATGCACTTTCCTAATGATGAAGGTGGTGTAAAGGTGATGTTGGCACCTTTGTGTGACAGACAAAGAGAAGTGTTGACTATCAACCACACTATGTGACATAAACATTAGTATAGGTTTATATGTCTTGTATTGGATAGAATCTAGGATAAAAGTATTCTACCGACCATGTAATGCAAATATCCCTAATTTATAGCCTAATATAGTTTATTCTCTTGCTCTTGCATGCTTTTTATTTGATAGATAAAACCCCCAAAAAATTGTTTGCAACATTGACTATTCCTGACACACAATCAGATTGATAACCCAATTTCAAGGTCTAGTTTGTTAACTTTTAAATTCCAAGCATCTCTGTGGATGACCCCAGACTTGCTTCTATCTACCCCTTTGGTAGTTTAGTAGTAAGCACGGAAGTAACAATATAAATATCTATATTTTTTGAAGTGCTCGGTGGGTTAGTCTATTCTCTCGTGAAAATGTGTGCTTTACTAGCGATATTGCGGAGTGCAGATCACTTAACACTATCTAATTTATTGTAGTTAAAAGTGAGTTAGGAACAAAAATATAAATTTCATCTTTGAACACGGATCTCCAGGTTTCAAACTGCACTTGAGGATTACTTTTAGGGCTATTTTCATGACCAGAGGTATGTAAAATACGACAGACATGAGCTCTATGAGTTAATTATGAATGATAATTTTAAGGGTGATATCTCAAAGTACCTAGTTGAACAATTTCTTTGTTATTTTCGAATGAATGTTTAATTATTCAACTGTATTTTACTTGTTATTAGAAATTATGATTACTATTTTATGGCAAAAAATTATGCTGCTAGAAAATATGGGTTAAGTCTTTTACAGAAAAAGCTTGCATGTGATTGTGTGGCTGACTTTCATGATGAGTATGTTCAAATTGGTGAGAGCATGACTATTGAAATCCTTAAACACTTTTTTGATGCCGTGATAAATATTTTTGAGGAAGAATATTTGAGGAGGCCTAACGGTAGAGATGGTAAAAGACTACTTGAAGAAGTAGAAGAACATAATTTTCCTAGAATGCTTGGAAGTCTTGATTGTATGCCCTGACATTGGAAGAATTTCCCTTCAGCTTGGCATGGAACACATATACAAATGGATTTAAGGGAGCTCCAACTCCCATTCTTTTGTGTTTAGCATCAAAGGATTTGTGGATTTGGAATGCTTTGTTTGGTTCGACTGGTACGGATAATGACATGACTATTTACAATAGGTAACCATTGTTTGATGATCTTGTAAATAGTACTGCCCTAGCGTGTAAATTCATTGTCAATGGTAATCAATATGATATGAGCTATTACCTATCCAATGGTAATTATCCTTCCTATGCAATTCTAATACAATCAATATTAGCCCGTTCCTCTAAAAACGAGAAACTATTTGTCAAATGTCAAGAAATTGTGAGAAAAGATGTAGAGCAGGTGTTTGGAGTCTTAGAAACTAGGTGGCACATTGTAAAAGGTTCGACATGTTTGTGGAAAGAAAATGATTTTGGAAAGATTACAAAATGTGTACTCCCTCTGTCCCATTAATTATTGTTTATTTGTTTTTTCACAGTGTTCAATAATCACATTTGACCGTTAATATCTATAAATATGTATAATAATTTTAAATAAAAATTGATATTTAAAAAATAGACGTTAAGATGAATCTAACAAGATCTCACATGATATTTTTATGTTATACACATTAGTTGAAATTTATGGTCAAAGTTAACAAAATTTGGCTTTGAAAAAATAAATAAAAAAAGTTTTAGTGGGCCAGAGGGAATATTATATTGCAAAACATGGTCATTGAAAACGAGAATCGTCTAGTAATGTGTCAAGAAGATTGGATTCCTCATGTGGATGAAAAGTTTAATCATGCGACTTTAGAGCATGATTATTCATGTCTTGTTTCTAGAATGATTGGGAGGTTTAAAGAGGTACAAAATGAAAATTCTATCATTAGTTAAAGGGTGATCTCATCAACCAATTGTGAAAGGTAAAATACGACGGAGAAGCTTAATTTCTACATTTTATAAAACATTTTTTTCTTTTATTTTAAATATTTGCAACATAGATAGAATTAAACTTTGTAACATATGATTATGGTTTTTTTGCGTTTTCCCTTTATATATTATGATTTTATATAATAATGTGTTTGTTTTGATGAGCTTTAAGTTTTTACTAATTCTTGCTTGCTGTTATTATTTTCCTACTGTTGTTGCTATGGTTTTGTTCGTTGGGTGTAGCAGATTATGAGTACATTTATAGTTTAGCAGGAATACAATTAGGAGTCTAGTTTGGAATTCAATCCATCACCAGGATATAAGCAAGGGAAATATAATGAGTTGGTTGTACATTTGGTTTTCCTTTCAATTTTTTTTTAAAATGCAGTTACGAATTTCAGTTACATTCTTTTTACCATATAGTTATTGTTATGGCAACTGCTTAATGACCTCAATTTGATGGAATGTGTTCTTTCAGTCAATGTGCATTCACCAGTGGAGGAAGAAGCCATTAAAGGCGGTTATATCGGACCAATAAAGGAACTTTCAAAGTGCCTTCGCTGGTTCTGTTTCTGATCGATTTTGATCAAAGGCGGTTCAAATAAGTGCCTTTAATATGGTCCTTTTTAACCTTCCAAACAAATAGCAGCCGAAACCGATTGGTCTCTGGAAGCATAATAAAACTAGATCTGGAACTATATCAATAGAAGAACACCAATATAAACTTAATTAAACACATGAACACAAAAAGGTATAAATAAACACAATAAACACAACAACAACAGCGACGATACGGCTTCAGTGGAGAACTTCAATGCCATTATCGAGCGATCTGCACCGACAGAGGGCTTCACCAGTGTCGTTGATCTAGAGTAGTGACAAGCGGCGTCGATCTCCAGCCTCTCCCGATGTGTGGTTTATATGGTAGTGGTTAGCAACGTCGATCTCTAGTCTCTCCCTGACGTTGGCTTCTATGGTGGTGGCGAGCCACGTCGATCTTTAGCGGTGGCGGGGCTAGAGCCAGAGGAGAGGGGGTGAGGCAAAGGGGGGAGTTGGGTTGGGCGACGATGGGGTGAGAGGACAGAGGGGTGGGGTGACGGTGAGAGGAGAAGTTAAGACAGAGGGGTGAAGGTCAAGGGGGAGAAGAAAATTAGGTTTCCAATTGTTGATGAGTTCAGCGGCAAAGGCTAAGTATATGGGTTCAACTTGAGCTAAAAAAAGAGCCCATTAAAGGCTGCTATAATTGTAGAACCGCTTTTTAAATAAAAGGAAGAGTTGGATAGCCCTTCCGAACTCAGAAGTTCTCCCGAGCCCTAATAAAAGGTGGTTCTACAAGGTGGAACTGCCTTTAATTGATCGCCATTAAAGGCAGAACCATCTTTAAAAATGAAAATGGTGACCTGGGAGGCACTTCCAAACTCGAAACCTCTTTTATACCTTTTAACGCTGGAACTGCCTTTTAACGTTGTGTTTAATGAAACTTTCTCTACTAGTGATTTTCATAATATAGTTGGAGGATTAATTAGATAGATAATTAATTCAGTTATTCAAAGTGATCAAAATGTTTAGCTAGTAACCGCTATCAATATTCTAGCATCAATTGTATTAGTTTACATCTTAATGTGGCTGAAGTTATAGGGTCATGCAAAAATCATAAAATGGATAAAAGAAATAACTATAGGGGTAGGAGCCCTGATAGTAATTGAATGAGAATTGAATTTAGAACTCATTAAATTCAATTGGGCTAAGCCCAAATTGACTTAAATTAGGGTTTCTTGGAACTATGTTTATTCTGTATAAATAGATAGTTTATAGGAATAGATAGTATGACAATATACAGTAGGGAAATAATTAAAACCTTGTTAGTTTGGAACGACAGAATCTAATCCAGCCATTCTCTGAAAGTAAACATCACCCTAAAGAGAAGAATAAAGACTAGTTATTTGCTTGCTAATTGAGGTTCTAAGTTGACAGCGGTGTAGGCGATCTAATCATGCTGCACGGATACATATAGATGAATCACATATGTGATTATCTATGTGGTTGATAGAATCCAATGGTAAAGCATTATTTAGAGGTAATCTAAATTCTTAGATAGATTCGAATTAGTTACATGCATGAGATCCATGATTAGATAATTTATTTTCTTCATAATTAGATTTAATGAATCCCAACAGTGTTATCAGAGTGTCTTGCATGTTTTAGTTTGATCTACATAATATGTGAATGAGATTGACATAATTTGATGTTTAGATTTGTGTTCATGTTTTAATCACATTATTTATTGGATGATTTAAAGCCACTCTGACTTTTATTTATTTATAAAATAATGTTCATTAGTGGCACTATTCATGTCGAAATCACTATTCACCACTGGTCGTAACAGTAATGCTGGTGCAGCAAAGCAGCAACGGCGGTGCCAGGAACCTGCAACAAAAACATGGTTGATGCTGCATCAAAATATATAATTAGTGTTTTTAACTAATTAAATCATTGGTTGAATTTGGTGTTTTAGCCTAAATATGAGGCCTTGGTATGAGAAAAAGGTATGGTTGGATCGGGTTTCAGACAGAACAGATGGCTTGACCGATCTAGGATTGGTTTGACCAGACCGGTCCAGTGGAAAAAAAATCTGAACTGGGCTAGCTTCAGTGGGCTAGTTTCCTTTTATTTTAATTTTTTTGAACTGGGCTGGGCTTATTTTTTTAATTAAAACAACCTTTTATGGTGGAGGTTTGGCATGGATCCCTACCAATTTTTTAAAATAAAATAATAAAAGTACAAATGGGGGGTGGGGTTTAATACCTTATCTCATAAAACTTTTTGCCACCTCTATAAATTTTCCTATCCATTTCTAAAGTGCTTGAAAACTGGAAAAAAAATTAAAAATATTACACCCAATTTTTTTATTCAAAATTAGTTTAGAGCATGAAAATATCATTTACACTACATCAATGTGACCTTATATTGGGAAATTCCCTAATGTCTAGTTCAACAAGTCCTCGAATGTGTCGAGGAAGCATTGAATGTTAGAATTCATAGATGATCTTAGTTTCAATAGTCAATTTGTCTGATGTATTTGCAAGAGAGATAGCTTCACAATATATATGCGAAAAAGAAATGCGATGAAACTCACCTTGTAGTTCCTAGATAGTCCTTAGTTGAGGAATTAGTTTCCAGGTATGGTAACTCTTTCTTTATCATTTTTAGCAATACCAGTGAATCCTTTTAGACTTCCAGATCTTCAAAATGCTGATAAAATGCCATTTGCACACATGAGATTAAGGCTTGAGTTTCAACTTCCAAGCTGTCCGTGTTTTGAAGATTAATTTCCTTGGCCTTCTTCACTCTCCCTCCTCTATATTTTAAGACCATTCATGCTCCAACATAACCTGATATCCGTAGTGATGAATCATGTGTATTTAGTTTGAAGTTTTCATTGGACAATTTATAATACTTGAGATTCTACACGTCCTTGAAAAATCCTTGTAGTGGAGCTAATTTCAAAACATCATAATGTAACACATTGGTATTAGAATAGCTCCAGTTCATGTTATGAGCTCTTCAAATTTCTAAGAGAAAATTTATGATTCTTTTTTTCGAAGTATCAAACATGGGCTGAATCTGATAATAAATTGAATTGTTTCTAGAACACCATATCACCCATGTATTTATATCCCGTAACAATCTAATACATAATCTATGTAGTTTAGATTTTCAACTTTACATTCCAATGATAATAAAAAATCTATCCCATAAGTTATTGAAAGTTTCTGATGTTAAATCACAAAGATTATGTAAATAATTCCATAGATTTAACACCAGGAAGAATTCATGGAATACATGCTGTAAGTCATCTAGAAAGTTTAAGAAGAAATAGAATCTAGATGGTAATTTAAAAGATTACTCCTGATAAAAAAAAATGGAGGGAGGAATCAACCTATTTAAAAGCATCCACTTAACCACTTTTTTGGATGATAGTTAGACCAAAGATGCTAAAAATACCATACTTCTATCCTTTTAGGTCTAATTAAATCATAAACAGGAGATGAGGAAAATTTTCCATTAGTTTCTGGAATCCACATTGTGAAATCTTTTGACAAAATAACATTTATATCAGGGAAAAACCATCAATAAAAGTTTATCTCAATACCTCCTGATGGTAAAAGAAAATTTAACAATCAAACAAAGATTGAGAATTCCATTTCAAAATTCTAGAAATCAAGTAAAGCACCAATACCAAGCAAATTAGAAAACCAGAATGAAATATCACCCGTACCTACTTGCATTGTCCTTTGTATTCTCAACAATCTCTCTATATATTTTCCATGTTTTGGAGGTAATATTTTTACCTGGTAAAAACCACATAAAGGAAGACCAAAGACTGCCTCCTTTTTTCAATTTCTACCATAATTTTAATAAGAAACTCTTAATAATATTATGAAGATCTTTCCCAGCCAACCCATTTTTAGAATATAAAGAAGAGATATTACTCCATGATCTCTATATTTTGCTCGCTCATAATATGAGTTTTCCTAAAAGAGTTTTACAAAAATAACATGTAATCTATCTGTTACTCCTTTAGTATACTTTATAACAGTTAAGATGTAAAAAGGAATAGCTCATGAAACATTTTTAATCAATACAAATCTTCCAGCTTGACTCAGCCATTTATTCCACCATAATACTAATTTAGTTGTAATACTATCCAATAATGTCTGAAAATAAGAGTGCTTTGTTCTTCCTATAAAGACAGGTCATTTCAAATATCTAAAATGAAAGCTTTCTGGGGTATATGTGTAATCCGGGACAGCATTTTGTCATAAGATTGAGGGGTTAATTTGGAAATATATTAAGTGGATTTCTCCAAGTTGATTTTTTGCTCTGTCAATTATTCCAATCTTCCAAGAAAGATCATTATTAAAAACTTTTCTTTTTAGCTTTTAGGAACACTGTTGTATCATCAGTGAAGCTTAAGTGAGAAATTTTAGTAGTTGTATGAGGCAAAATGTAATAGTCAATTCTTGAATTTTGAAACATATTACTTAGGTTTTTTGTAAGAGATTCAGTGAGTAGAATAACAAAAAATGGAGATAAAGTATCTCCTTATTTAATACCCCTTGAAATTTTTTAAAAACCCCAAAAGGTTTTCCATTGACAAGTACTGAAAAATGAGTTGCTAAAAGATTGCCCATGATGTTATTAATCACAACTGGATGAAAGCCTAATTTTATTAGCAACTTGCTTAAAAAATCCCATGACACTTTATCAAAATCTTTCATCATGTCCATTTTTTTTAAAAAATAACCATTAAAACCTCCCCTTTTATTGTTTAACAATCCATATAATTCATGCATGAGAAGGAAACTGTATGCCAACTCTCTACCTTGAACAAAAGTAGATTATTCTAGAGAAATCGGAGAAGCATTTAGTGTTTTACCCTTTTAGTGTAAATTCTTCAAAAAAAATTAGTGAGTCTTATTGACCTAAAATTTTGAGTTTACCTGTCTTTTAGGGATTAATGTAATATAAGGAGCTGCTATAACTTTTGGTATAATGGATCCTGATAAAAAAAATCATTCACAACTTCCAAAAGATCCCGAGTTTAAATATCCCAACAATAAGTGTAAAAAGTACCTGCATATCCATTTGGAACCGGTGAAGTTTCTTTGTCCATTTGAAAGACAATGCTTTTGAGTTCAGACTCTTGCATTGACTGTCTTAACATTTGTTTTTTTTTATCATCCACTAGAGTTGGAATATTATGTAACATCTGTGTCTTTAAATTCTCATCTACAAAAAGATGTTCTTCAAATAATAGGTTAGAAAATAATGACTGCCTCATTACCAATAGTTTCGGGATCAGTAAGTACTCATTTTATGAATTTTTTATTGCCGCAATATTTTGTTTTGAGTGCTTAGATTTTACAGAGGCATGGAAGAACTTGGAGTTAAAATATCCTCTTTTAATCATTTTACCCAGGATTTTTGTTTTTGAAAAATTTCTTTCCTTTTAATTGGTAATGTTAATCGTGCCTGAGCTAAAAGTAATGCAGATCTACTCTGATTAGTATTATTACACTACTGTTCTAGGTCTCTTTACAAAAATAAATTCCTCAGATAATTTTACATTGCCAAAAGTTAATCTATTCCATTCTTTCCGTTTAATTTTAAGTCTTGTTAATTTAATTAAGAACTTTAACATTACTGAAGAATTAACTTCTTCATTCCAGTTATCTTCCCCTGTTTTCAGAAATTGTGGGTGAATTATCAAATAATGTTGAAACCTATAAAATTTAAAACTTGGATAAGTGACATGATTAACAATTTTCATCAAAAGTGGGAATGACCAGATGACCATCTGGATTTAACTTGAATGCTGGTGTTGGGAAAAAGATTTAAAAAATCTTCTGTTGCTAAACCCCTATACAATCTTTCCCAAACATTTCCTCTATTTCTAACACCATTTCATTTAAAGTTATTTCCTGATGTCAGGATTTGAATTAATGCATTATCAAAATCATTAAAATCCAACCTTGAGTTAAGATTGGGTATTGATTAACCTATGTATTTAGATGAATCCCTTATAGCATTAAAATATCCAATAAATAATATAGAGTTAGTGAGGTAATTATCGAAGTCATTCTATAAGTGAGTTCTATCTGAAGTGTTATGCCTAACATGGGCTGCATTCGAGGGAGTAAAGCTAGAGTAGTGATAAATTCCAGTCATTATAAATTGATCATGTATATCTCTGACTAAAACTATGAAATCATCATTTTAAAAAGGCCATATTTTCTTGGTTAAGAAAAGAAATGATTATAGCCTGATTTAAAGGTTGTTAATGCACAGAGATGGCAATGGGGTGGGCGGGTGCAGATTATGGTACATCCATGCCCGTTTCGACCTAAATTTTTTACACTCATACTCACTCCATCACCAATGGTGGGTACAACTTTTAAATACTCCCCGCCCCATTGGGTACGATACAGAATCCATACCCACTCCATCATCCACTTCGGTCTCCCTAACCACTTCATACCTATTGTACTCATCCCACTTATTTCTCCAAAACTAGCTAAAATCCTAATTTTTATAATTACTTTTATGTTAAAATTTAATAAATATATTTGCATGAAAATATTATAGATAAGATATGTACAATGTGAATAAATAATACTATATTTTATATTTAATTAGCAGGTATATAATGGGTTTAATATGGCAGGGCGGGGATGTGGTAGGTGTGAACTAATATCCATGCCCGACTCACTACCCATGGCGGGTATGATTTTCATACCCATACCCACCCCGCTGCGGGTATGATTTTCATACTCACACCTGCCCCACCTCCACCAAAGCTACATCCATACCCGCCCAATTGGAGTGGATGCGGGGTGGAGTTCCACCATAACCCGCCCCACTACCATCTCTATTGATGCAAACTGCCCACAATCTACAAAAGGCTCTATAACTACAAAAACAAACCCAATGTTATGTTTCCTATAAATATTTAAAACTCTATCCAGAGTCCTGTTATTTTTAATTCCTTTAAAATCCACACACAAATATTAAAGCATGGCATGGATTAAACTAAAGATTCAGAGTCAGCTTGAGCCCTAGTTACTACAACTTTCATCATCCCAATGTAGTAATTTCTTTTATTTTTTTAGTTGTCTGAGTTTCCTGAGAGGATTTTAGATCATCATCTCTATCTTCAACCACCTTAAGAAATCTATTAAATTTATTTTGGTCAAAAATATTTGTTTCAGAATAATATCCCTTCTTTATCCTTAGAAGGTTTTTCCACAGACCATTGCATTTGAGGTTTTTCCACAGACCATTATAGATAAGCTCTATAACATCTGGGGGGGTAAAGGAGGAAAATTTATACCTTACTTACCTTTGATGATTCTCCTTTTTCCCCTTGAATCTGATTGTTTTGATTTGTGGAGTTACCTGTAGAGATGGCTGTCATACCTTTAGATGAACCTGAGTCTGCATTTTACTTAAAAGGAATGTCATTAGCATCCTTCACACCAGGGGACCTATACCTACTGGTGTGCTTAAATAATTTATTTTTATTCTCCATTTACTTTCCTAAAATTTTGAATCGATCGATTCTATTAGTCTGTGAACTATAATGAACAACCTCTGCAGTATCATTTACCAGATTGAAACTAGAAAGTTGATTTGGTTCATTTTCAATCAGAAGAGGGGTATCTTTATTAACTTGCTGATCTTGTGATTTAATTATAATGGAATCAGATGAAAAATATGTAGTAGCATATATAACATTAAATCATTACCATATGGCAAATAGTAAGTTGATTTGGTTCATTCTTAATCAGAAGAGGTGTATCTTTATAACTTGCTAATCTAGTGATTCAATTATAGGAGGATCTGATGAAACATTTGTAGTAGCATGTACAACATTTAAATAATTATCATCCTGATTAACTTTAAGACTTTTATTCAATGGCCTATAAACTTGAGTACCTTTCTCAGTTTGAGGCTTAGAAATAAAAGCTTTACCTTTATCAATTGCAAGGCTGGACTGTTTGGATAGCTGGGTCTCCAAGCATCCACTTTGTCTAATTGTTCTTGATACTTGATATTTGGTGATATCCCAATCTGTGGTATTTTGCGCAATAATATGGAACTCTTTCGTATTCCAGATATTGCCAAAATCCAGGTCCACGGTAGTTAATCCATACTCTTTCGGGCTTCATGGGAAATCGTCACTATACCTCTTAAATATACTATTTATAAGCCCTAAATTCTTCCTAAATACAACTAAGTATATAGTGGCATATCAAGGTTGTCCACAAAGAAGAGCGATTTTCCTATGTGTTAATGCATATAAGGGTGGATAATAGCATATACAGACATATATATATATATGTGTGTGTGTGTGTACACATATATGTATGTATATATTTGTGTATATATATAAGTAATTAAACGGGGGGATTTGGTTTGGATTTTCTATGTTATGAATAGAAAAACAAGACAAATAGCATATAAAGGTGATTAAAAGTTCATCATGCACCAACTAAGAAAAGAGTATAAAATACAAGTGACAAAGCCTTGGACACAATTGATTTTCACTTCCAAGACTCTTATAGATCATAGAAACAATCACTCATTTACTCATCTTGATTACCTATTGTGAATGCTACCATTTCCATTTTGAAGATAAACATTATGTTCTTCTTAAGAGTATTTTACAAAAGCGTTCAACGACTATTTGTAAACCTCACCAATGATGACAAACAATGCCCAAAGGTATTTCATCAATGACATCATGCAAAGAACAATAGATCTGATAACAAGTACAAGCATTCTACCAAATGCCTAGCCATTCAACCAAACAATTTATTTCCTAGGGTTAATCAAGAAAGATGACATTCAAGAATTTCCCATTAGTGCTATGATGTACACCATATAGCATGCGTTAGCCTATGCATTTAACACATTTATTATCATATTTTGTTTGATTGATTGTTATTTTAGTTAGGTTTGCACAATAACAGGTTTAGACGACCAATATTGGTTTTCGTGTCTAAATCCCGAGTTGTGTAGACTTAATTAGAACTAATGAATACTTTGCATTCATGGGCACCTAGAATTCCCTTTTGATCTCGTCATTGGGTGGCTCGTGAGTACTTATTTTTATTATCATTTGTAGAAAGCCACGAACCTTAAGTTGTGGTAGTAGATTTGAAGACTACTCGCAAGGGTGATAGTATATTTAAAAGCCATGAACCTTAATCGTGGTAGTAGATGGAATTGGCACCAAGAAAGGATAATTCAGAGTTCACAAAGGCCAAGTCCAAAGTGGAAGAATTATTGTCCGGGAGTTGCACGGAGTTCGAGGAAAGATCCAAGAATAATAAGCACTTGAAGATTGGACCATTGGATTCTTCTTCTTGAGCGCTATAAAATCAACTACAAGAACTCTTAAATCGGACCAACAGTTCACCCATAATGTGGAACATTCAAAGGAAGAAGGCTAACCTATGGGTCAAATGGGTTCAAGAGTTCTACATGAAGGGGGCAGCAACTCTTCAAACTTGCAAGGCA
>JAUOBV010590475.1:0-15427 GCA_032360425.1 Rubia occidens
ACATTGCCTACATTACATATCTAATAGTATAACTTAGAGGATAACATGCTGATAGACATCCTTGCAACTACTTTTTTTTTTTATAAATCTAGCCATCCTCACCCTCATGTACATTACAACATCCCCGAATGAATTTGCAATAAGAAGAGCTGACCATATTTTACGTTGGAGAGGATCTAATAACTCAAATTTATGCACTCACTTCTGCAAAAGTTCCCATCCTGCAATCCAAGTTCGAAGCATTAGGAGTAAACCAGCATTTCCCCAGCTGACTCGAAAAACATCATATTTAACCATCATTATCAATTGCAAATTATCCACCAGTAGTTACAACATGGTAAAAAAAATGGGCACTCTCAGTTTACTGACAGCCACAAAATGACAGAAACTATGTGCCCGTGTCATTCTCACAATTTACAAGAGAACAACTCAGTCATCATTGGAATTTGATTTTAGAGTAATAATCACATGAATTCTAGAAACAGTTCTTGCCACTTTTAACTGAAGTTTTTCTCCTCTTGGCTTATGCTTTAGGGAGTAAAAAACGTCCTTCCCTCGGGTGGGGTCTACCTTAGACTTCAAACAAATTCAAACAGATCATGTCCCATTCCTAGCATGCAGAATATGCTGACGGACAGCAATTACCCTCTTCAATCCAGATAATATAACTCCACCAGGTAAAAGATTACTGTCATTATCTGTCTATTGCAAGATGCTGTTCCAAGATGCTGTTTGTTTGATTTCATTTATTTCTGTGAAATCTATCGATTATAACTTCTTTTTTAAAACAAAAGCATACATTAACAACATTTACTTGTCACAATCTTCAAACATCCAAATGACAAAATACTCATCACAATCTTCAAACATTCCAATGACAAAATAAATTGAGTTCAATCTTAACTCACGAAGTCTAAAAAATAACTTATTACACTAAAAAGAAATCAACCAAAACTAAACTAATTAAAAATAACTTATTACACTAAAAAGAAAGCAACCAAAACCCAACTAATTAAAATCAAATTGTATAACTCGAATCAATTTTAATTAAACAATTAACAATCATATAAATCCATTATCCAAAAAAATTATATATATTGGAATACTCGAATATGAACTTGGTGAATATAATGATTCGGGTAAACACATTCAAACCCTAAACATAAAAATATGGTAAACCTATATCAAATATAATATTTAAAATAATAAAATATATCAAATATAATTTCATCAAATTAAATTTATTTACATATAAATATGAGTTATAATTTCATCAAATTAAATTTATTTACATGTATCAAATATAATTTCATCAAATACAATGAAAAACCTCAAATTTTCGGTAATGATATTTTGCGTGGATATATTGTCATTAGTGGGATAAAAATGTAAATGCATATTAAAAAATGTGAAGGATTTGTAATCGATCGAGGGGGTCCTCGGTAAGATACTTCCCACGTTGTGTGGGAAGTTTAATTTCCCCCGCATTCCAAATTCCCACGTTTTTACTATTTCCGTCAACCAAACAGCCCTACCCGTCCTAAAATCCTAGGAATTTGTAATACCACATCTCTTACTGCATACCAATTGACTCCTATATAGTACTTACTCCGTCCCACTAATAAATTTTCTAAACTTTTTACATCTACCCATAAATATGTGGTCATAACCCTTCCTTTCATTTGATTTATCTGCAAACCTGTCATCACCCATTAAAAGAACGCCACATAGACTTGGATTAAACATTGTGCAAAAAATAATTCAAAACTTAATAGTGGGACGAAGGAGTATGGCTCTGTTTGGCAGAACTTATAAGTTGTTGGGCTTATAAGCAAAACACATTTTAGTATTTGGTCAAGTGCTAAAAAATAGCTTATTTTGAAAGTAGAAACTATTTTTGTGCTAAAAATATCTTATTTTGAAAGTAGAAACTACTGTCAAAATAAGTCAGTTTTGCTTATAATCACAACTCTGACAACATAACCTAAATACCACCATTCCAACTATGAGACTACCAGGAACCGAAAATTAGGTATATAGGTGAAAAAACTGAATTTGCAATGGCACCTGATCTAAGGTAGCATTAGTATGCAAGTATCATTAAGGACTGTACCCAATGGCGGAATTAGGGGCGAGCCGGTGCGACCGCACCCCAACCTCCGGTGAATGAAAGGGGATATACATGTTTTCTTCATCCACCCCGCCCGGGATCCACCACTCCTCAAGTTTTGGTCTAGTTTTGCCATTGATTGCACCCTTGTGTAATACACAATAGTTACCTCTCAGGAGCTTTACCCTACCATTCTGTGTCAAAGTCCCATATACGTATAACGGTATTAGCTCACAAAAAGGCCAATCGGCAAAAGGTTGCAATAGCTTGCTTAACATCCGCAGATGCACCTTCTCTGCTTGCGTTGGTAATAACGCTGATACTCCCTCCGTTCAACTAAGTGTGGCACACTTTCAATTTTGATATGTTCATTTTATTATGGCACTTCCAAAAATGGCATAGTTTAAGATAATTCTATCCACTCATTTAACTTTTTAATCTTTTCATTCAATATCATCCACACAATCAATATGTTCTAAAAATTTGTGTAAGAAATAAAAGTTCCACACTTAGTTGAACGGAGGGAGTGTGTTATTTGGCAGTTGGGTCATTTCGTTCGTTGCAAACATGAAAACTCACGTAAAAAATCCACAAAAGGAAATTTAAGTAAATATGTTATACAAAGACTTGTGTAAGATGGTGTAACATAAGTTTACCTTGAGAACAAGGTTCTATATCACAAAATAAATAAGTTATAAGGACCAACCAACAATTATTATATGGTTTATTATGTTTTAATTTATTCAGATTTCAATTTTCTCCCTCACCAGAAACGTCTCTTCTCCCTTAACCGTTGAAATATTATATTTGAACCGTAATTCTTTCTTCAATCCATGATTTCGCCTTGGATTTGAGTTCGTTTTCATCAATTTGGCGTTCTGAAGGTACGATATCTACTTTGTAACTAGTTTCTTTGCTTTTGTTTAACTGATTTGGTGATTGTCGGCTGCTCCGACATTTCTCCGGTTATGCAGTGATTGTGCCGCCAATGCGATGCGTTGTATTTTATCTTTGCGATATTTTTCATTATTTATTTTGTTATTTCACATATTCATATGGAAGTATGACCAAAGGTAAAGGTTCGAAGGAGATTGACGGTGTTTGTTCGGATGATATTCAATACACTAAAAATGAAGCTCTAACAAGATCATCTGAATCTGATATGAATGTTTAGGAAGGTGATTTACTTTTTTCCATTTATTTAGTTCATTCTGTACTTCATGCTCCATTTTCATACTTTGTTTAAGTTTTACCGTTGAATCTATTAATGTTTAATGTGCTTCATAGATATTTGAGAAAAGTGCGTTTTAACCCTATATTTTAATCGAAAGAGCAGAAATGACCTAAAATCTGAAAGTGCAAATTCAACCCTAAGTTTTGAACGAAAGTGCCGATCTAACCCTGACAACCTTAATTTACTTATACCATTGTTAAGAAAATTTAAAAATTCAGAAAACATGGAAGGACTATTTTACCCTCCTCTTCTCCTTCTTTCCGACGCGCAGATTCTTGAAGAACTACAACCTTCACCGTCAACATACTGGAGCTTCCCGTTGGGCCAAACCCAAGGCACCCTATCTTAACTGGGAAAGAAAGCATGATGAACCAAAACCATGTGTCACGGCTTGATAGCAGTCCCCCCATAGAAATCATCACATCAACAATCATATCTACCGGATTTCCTTTCCTCTTTTAACCTTCCATTTTATCTCTTCATTTTATGTCCATTTCTTGGCGTGTTTGTGTGATATTGATTCTTCTTTCATCCGACAGAAGAAACAACCTTTTTTTTCTCCCTCTTCAGTTTCAGGATTTGAGTTTTTTGGCTGAATTTTTGGGGGAAAATTTTCAATTCTTGACTTTATTTCTCATCAGTCCACCCACAAAGTCAAACTCCGGAAAAATATTTGGTGGGAATATGATGTGCATGAGAACCAAGATTATTGGAATGGATTGGGGGGTTTCCACCGATAGACATCGTTGGCTCTGGCAACGACGAGGAGAATTAGGAGATGAGACCGGGAGGAATGCGGGTTCAGACTAGGACTCGGCCACCGCTCATCGAAGTTTCTCATTGGAGACAACAAATCGAAGCTCCACTCCGCCACTCCTCACTTCACCGGAGATACCAAATCAATGCTCCATCGAAGCTCCGCTCCTGTGCCTCTTCTTCACAAGAGAAAACAAATCAGAGCTTTAATTGAAGCTCCGCTCCTCCACCACGTCTATACTCCCACCACTCTTGCTCTATATTTGACAGATTCACCACCGCTCTGGATTTGATTATGTTAGGGTAGGCTTCTTGTTTTAGGTTAGGTTTGATGTCTGACACAGTGGAGGGAGATAGTGGTGGCGGTGATAGGGCAGGGGGAGATGAGATGGTGGTGTCGGTGCTAAGGTGGCAGAGTAGGGCGGTCGTCGGAGGGAAATTGTGGTGTTGGTGCTAGGGTGGAGAGATGGTGGTGTTGGTGCTAAGGCGGCGGGGCAGGGCGGTTGGGAGAGGGGGTGGTGCTAAGGTGGTAGGGTAGGGCGACCGGTAGAAGGTGATGGTTTGGTGAAGAACCTTGTCACTGAATTTTTAATTTTAAGCCTAGGGTATTTTTATCTTTTCATTCATGGTCAATGCCTGAATTTGTTTAGTCAATGCCAGAATAGTGCAATTTGGGCATATCTGCAGTTTTTCATTAAAACATAGGGTTAGATTTGCACTTTCATATTTTACAGGGTTATATCTGCACTTTCAAAATTTAATATGGTTATTTTCGCACTTTACCCTAGATATTTCTATTTTGTGTAGGCTTTGATTAGGGTTTTGTTTAATTTAGGGCTGATTTAGGGTTTGATTAGGTTTTTATTGGTTTTTATGCTTACTTATTCTGTACTTAATGAGTTTTATGTACTCTGTTTTGTTAATTATATTGTGTACTCTGTTTTTGTTTATATTTGAGTTGAGTTTCATAGTGTGTTTACTAATTTCTTCAAACTGATTTTATTTGTTTACATCCAATCTCTTTTTCTTTTCTTCTTATTGCACGATACAAGGTGTGAGAGTAGGATTTGAATCTTTTGCAGTAAAACAAAGTTGTAAAAATTGAATTCGTTAGTATGTTTATTTGTTTAGTTCAATTACATATGTAGTTTAATACATTTGGAATTTGAATCTTCAATATGTTGTACATGCATATTTAATTTAAGATTTCATATGTTGTTATATTGGTTGTTTTTCATCCTTCTTTATATAAATTGGGATTTTTGTTTACACATTAAATTTTAGGCATGTTTATATGTTTACCTTTGTGTTTTAAGTCCTTTTCTCCCATGTTTGTGTAATTCCTTTTGAATGTAGATGAAATTAATGGACTGAGAAAATCTAGTCGATTACAATCCAAACATTATACAAAGAAATGTAGGAATATATCGAGTTTGTAAGGTTTGTAATTTATAATTTTAATATTTTTCTGATTCTGTGATTGTTTAATTTTTCAGGATATAAGACTTATCTTTGTAAAGGCAATAAAACTCATAAAAATATACTACCAGTCATGAGAAGAACCAGCGTGAACCTAAGTGAAAATTGACTGCTAACTTCGAAGGACCCTACAAAGTGGTGGAAGCATGTCAAGGAGGTAGCTATATCCTCGAAACCATAGACAGTGTTCGAGCACCCAGAAGGTGGAACATCACCAATTTTAGGAAGTATTACAAGCTATGAAGACATGAGTGATATGCTGACAAGCGACACTCTTGAAGATGTGAGTGATATGCTGATAAGCGGCACTCTTGAAGGTATGAGTGATATGCTGATAAGCGGCACTCTGGAAGATATGAGTGATATGCTGATAAGCGGCATTCTTTGTAAAAGTTCCAGCTTCGTATGCTATGCGTTGCGGCTGATGATTGAGTGAAATGCTGATAAGCGGCACTCGTGTTGCAATTTTGTATGTTGTATGCTACGATTGGTAAGGTGCTTTAATAAGCTGATCGATTCCTTTTATGAATGATAAGCTACTCGATTCCTTTTATGAATGATAGGCTACTCGATTCTTGATATGGATAATAAGCTACTCGATTAAAATTTCTGCTGATAAGCTACTTAACTTACGTTAACTCTTATAGACTTCTCGAATAATTTTCCAAACCTTAGGAGAAAGATGTTGAGTTGATAATCTGATAGACGTTGAGTTTGTTCTTTTAACACTGACATAATAATATCCTATGTGATATACTGGATCTATTGATATATGATTCATGGAGATAAATTACAAGTTACAGATAAGAAGCTCAAGTTACGAGTTACAAGCTACAAGTTACAATTTTTACACTTGGCGATGGCACATAAGAAGATCATTACTGAGAATCTATTTTTCTGATTCATGGAACCAACTTTCCCAATTACGCTTCCAATTGCTCAAGTTCTTCCATCTTAATACCAGCCGCACGTTGAAGTTCATGCTTTTGCTCCTCTTCAGGATACTCGGATGGATCTATCACGATCTTTGATCGAGAACATTTCAATGAGATATCATCTTCTAAGTTCCTTACTTCAATGCCTTCATCTCTACAACTTTTTTTCGTGGATCATTTAAGCATTGCTCGAAGATCTGCATCTTTTATTGACCTTCTTAGACCCTGATTTCTTGGGGAAACTCTGATAACCATTTTAAAATAGCATCAAAAGTTTTTTTTGACGAGGAGTTCCAATCCTATATACCTTGCGGTTAACAATCTGATTGTTGGATGCCCTAAGCAGAAACTTAGGCAAAAACTGGTTATCCACAAGTTTTAGATGGATGACACCTTGATGGAGGCTATGGGCTCGAAGGCTCACATCATAAAGTGCAACTCTCTCCTCTAGTTCTTTAACCTTTTGCTTCGAGGCTTCGACCTCTCCTGTAAGTCGAGTGTTCTCATCAAGAATGAATTTAACTAATGAGGGATCTTCATCAGCAACTATGCTTTTATTTGCTAAAGCTTTGTCCAACCTTGAAATTTCATCTAAAGCCACCTTGTGGTATTGCACCACCTCTCCTGTTTGGGACTTAAACTTATAAGCTTCAATTCGGCTGAGTGTAAGATGATCTTAGAGGATTGGTAGCCTATTAGAATCAGTAAGACATTCTTTTAAAGATCTGAATTGATTGATTATGCGATCTATTGTCTCTTGGTAATCCAGCTTGGCAGGGTCGCAACTTTCGATAACCTCGAGTGGTACAACCCCATTCTACCTTTTGGTTTCAAGATCCCATAGTAAGTGTTTAAAGGTGGTGTGATCACCATTTTCCCATGATTTCAACTCTTTCTTGAGTTGACAGTTCTTACTGCGTAAAGAGTTTATATCCTCGTTGCATTTAGCAAGATCCAACATTGACTTCATTACATGCTCATTGGTTTCATTGAGCTCTATTCGAGTCTTAGAGAATTCTTCATAAACGCACTGCAGCTGCCTCATCAATGATTTACACTACGAAGATAAGAATTGTTTTTAAAAAAGAATTATTATTAGTAGGCAGAATGCTTTCTTCATTAAAAAACAAAAGTACACAAGGAGGCCATAGAAAGAAAATATTGCATTCCTTCTCCTACCCTATTGCCATTCTCCTCGGTATTAGTTTGAGCATGGATCTCCATGGATGCTTCCTCTGATAGTTGTTGCTGAGTTATGCTGGTAGTTATTGCCTCCAGGAAGAGAGCTCAAATGCCTTCAGTTGTGTTGAAGCACCCAATAGTATATAAGAAGTCCAAGAAGGAGAAAATAAAGCCACCCCTACCACCACTTCCTACCACTTTAGATCTAGAGTTTTGATAGCATCAGGCTTCACGAAGGATTCCAAGAATTTGATTTCATCCTTCGATGAGGAAGGAGACATTCTTGGCTTTAGCTGTTCGTCGATTAGGAAGTTACAGCCCAACTTTTTATCCAACTTGAGGAGCTCGAGGAAAAAAGGGAATAGCTCTTTGTAATTTATCAACTTATCCTTAAAAGCCTCGAGCAGGAGAGCTTGGGCCTCAGGATCTTCAGCCGCCTTCAATCTCAGTTCAAGGGCCGTCTTATCAAGGGTGGCCTTCCTATTAACAGCCTTGCGATTTGAAATCTTCTGTTTGGAGGCTTCGAGTGCCTCCGCTAGCTTAGATATCTCAAGGTCTTTTTGTTTAACCCTCCATGCAAGTGGGCATGATCATAATCCAACTCGTGCAAAAGGGATGACAAGGAGGATAACTTCTCCTCAATCCTCTGGGTTACTTGTCCAAGGTGTTAATACACCTAGGGTGCTACATAACAATCACAAAAATTAGTTGAAAAGATAGAGCTAGTGTAGCTTGACAAGAAGTAGAGCTAAGAACACACACACACACACACACACATATACATATTTGAAAAACTAACCCGAGGATTGCTGGAAAAAAATTTTAGGACCAGATCCTTGAGAAGAGGAACACTCAAGATGGTAGAAAGAATGTTCAAGGAGAGGGTCTGCAGATTGGTCTAAACAGAAGAATGTGGAACTTGGAACTATCATCATTTGTTCTCTTTCGGCGTTGGTTCTTCCTTGGTGGGCTTTCCAGCATCATTGGGGGGGGATATTGGATGTCTGATTTGAGGGGTATAAGCCTCCCTTTTCTTTGACTGCAAGGCTGAGCCAATACCCACTAAAAAGGAAGGAAAGAAAATGACATTAGAAACAAGAAGCAAGAAAAGGAAGGAACGAAATAACAAAACGTAGTGTTAACACCTTCGGAGACTTTCGAGGCTTTAAAATTACTAGGAGTGGTCC
This sequence comes from Rubia occidens, assembly GCA_032360425.1. NCBI lineage: Eukaryota > Viridiplantae > Streptophyta > Magnoliopsida > Gentianales > Rubiaceae > Rubia > Rubia occidens. Next base: position 8,884 of record JAUOBV010590475.1, read on the forward strand.
TGAGAGGGGGCTCTTGAGGTGGATTCTCGGTGACTTTTTTTCGCTTCCTGCTTTTCTTATGTTTAGCCTCGAGAGGAAGATGTTGTTACTTGTACAATTTTTTATTCTTTCGTAGATTCTTATACACGAACCCTTCATAAAATTTAAATGACCAGATGAAACTGCCAATGGTTTTGTCAGGGTTGGAGAACATACTATAATCGAGGAATGGGGCTAGAAGGCGTCTCCTATCATTCTCAAGGTATCTAGGGTAAGAATATTTTCCTCCTTTAGAGGACTCAGACTTTATATTCGAGTTCCATTGTGAAACCTTATATCTTCTGCACTCGAAAGTAATTCCTTTTCTCCAACTTTTCCATTTTCCCGAGTGAGAGGGGACGACTAAAATATTCTGTTTCTTTTCTTTACTAATGAAGGTGATAATATTATCCACCTACTAACCACTCAAGGACACACTATACAATGAACGAAGTAATTTATACCTCGGCTTGATCCCAAATTCGTGGCATCTCATCAAAAACATCATAATAAATACTAGAACGTTGGGATGAGCTTGTGCTGGGATGACCTTGAACTCCTTGAGGAGTTTAGAGAATAATGGAGGAAAATGGAAACAAAACCCTAAGCGAAGGTGTTTAAGGAAGATGACTGGTCTTTGTTCGGGAAGGTTATGAGGAGATTCATCCACCCTTAAAAGCTGAAAATCCATATCTGGGGGTATCTTTTGGCCCAAAGGGATCAAAGATATGATCTTTGAAATAGATTTTTGTGCTCTCGAGGCAGGGGGCTTATCGATAGATGTCTTAGTTTCCTCCTCGAGAGATGATTCTTCTTCCTCTCCCTCCTCGAGGGGTATAGATTCTTCTCTTCCTCCATGTACAGGGGGATAAAACCCAATTTCTCCAGTAATGGGAGACCTCATCATGAACGGTTTGCCCATTCCAGAAGGCCAAACACTGGTGCATCCTTGGGGGTATATCTGTGATGGGCCAACCATCCGGATTATAATCAGACCAGCCAAGAATATCATCCCCAATATTGGAATAGTAATGCTACCCATCTGAATTACCAAGCTCGGAATCGGAGTTCATCCTCTCTGGCGAATTAACTTCCTTTTCTTCTGACTTGACCTTGTTGGAAAGTCCCCTCTTAGTAGATCCCTCATTAGGAATATCCATTAACTAAAATAAGGAAAGGGAAGGAAAGATAAAAGGCGGCAGGACTTACTGCTTTCAGAGAAAGAAGTGCTAGAGAAAGAGATGATATGAGGAGAAGCAAAAAGAACTCTAAAAGATGGCTTCTTCTGCAAAATAACTGCAAATAAAATGAATAGGGGTTGAAGAGGAAAAAAGGGCAGTTAAAGATCCTAAAACGGCGGCAAAGATAATGATTATCTTTAAAAACTATTTTTTTGAAAAAACTCTTGAATATTTTTGTACTTTTTCCATGTGAGCCATTCTTGATGTGATATTATGCGCGATTGATGAATACACACATTTTCTCATATTCTACAAGAATTTAAGAATGTGAAAACTGGATATCACCTTGAGACTCGTGATAATGCACGAAGAACTTCACCTCGAATGCTGATAATTTTAGCTCTACGAATCATCATTCCGAAGGTTTTCAAGCTATCATCTCAAGGCTTCGTGCTCTGAAGTAGATATCTAGTTTTCTGGGGGGTTTTGATAATTACCAAGCTGAAGCAACATAGCGGGCTTGTGTTATCTGGCCCAATTAGGTTAAAGCGGTTATACCGTATTTATTAGACAATTAAGAGTTATATTTAAGGAAAAATACTACTATGGATGTACAGTATAAATACCAGGTTTGTATTCATTCTATGAATTTCATTATGTCTTTATATGGTATTCATACACCCTACTAACTTAACCTTCAGAGAGTTTTCCTCTAGGATTCCCCAAGGTTAGTTTTCTTGCAGATCACAATTAAGGTGCGGCTAAGTAGCTTATCAGTAGAAATTTTTATAGAGTAGCTTATTAGACATATCAGGAATTGAGTAGCTTATCATAACACTTTACCAATTGTAACATATAGCATACAGGATTATAATACGAGTGCCGCTTATTAGAATTTCACTCAATCATCAGCCACAGCTCATAGCATATGAAGCTAGAACTTTTACAAAGAGTGCCGTTTATCAGTATATCACTTATATCTTCCAGAGTGCCGCTTATCAGCATATTACTCATACCTTCAAGAGTGCCGCTTATCAACATATCACTCATACATTCAAGAGTGCTGCTTATCTGCGTATCACTTATGTCTTCATAGCTGGTAATACTTCCTCAAATTGGTGATGTTCCACCTTCTGAGTACTCAAACATCATCCATGGTTTTGAGGACATAGCTACCTCCTGGATATGCTTCCACCACTTTTGTAGGGTTTTTCCCAGTTAGCAGCTAATTTCCCTCAAGTTCACGCCGACTCTTCTCATTTTTCTCATTACCAAATTCCCAAGGTTAAACTATAACTTCTTGACCCTTGTGTCATAATAACATTTAAGTTTTTCTTCCACCTTTCTTCCACCATATCGATTTCCAGACAACAATTTTCTTCATTAACTCTTTTGTCTTTAGCTGCCATCAACCTGGGGATTGGAAATCCTATTTCTGTGAGAATTACTACTTCTGAACCATAAACTAAGCCTTAAGACATCTCACTAGTGGTGGAAGACTCAGCTATCCTATATACCCATAACACACTGGGTATCTAGAATATCAAATTTTCCTCAGCCCACTCAAATCTGGCTCTGATACTGTTCAATATTGTTTGGTTAGTTACCTCCACCTGACAGTTAGCCTACGTATGATAGACTGCCGTTACCTTTTGCTGTATTTTATATTCCTCACACCATTTCTTAAAGGGATCTCCGGAAAATGGCGTCCCATTATCAATGGTTATAGTCTTTGGTATTCCTAAGCAACATATGATATTTTTCCAACATAACACAATGATCGACCTCCCGTTCATATTGGTCAAAGGCTCAGCTTCAACCCACTTTGTAAAATAATCGATAGCCACTACAAGATACTTGAATTTCCCTGGGGCTTTTGGGAAGGGTCCCACTAGATCGATTCCCCACTTATCGAATGGCCACTAGTTGTGAATGTGTCATTTTTTTCTGGGGGATATGAGTTATGGAAGCATGCTTCTGAAATTTATGACAATACTTGTTCACATTATCAAACATCATCAGCCAATAGTACCCTGCTCGAATGATCCTTCGTGAACTTCTCTGATCAAATAGTCCGCCTCATAAGGGGTGACACACCAAAGTAGCTGCTGAAGATGTCCTCTTTGATATAGAATCCCATCACCCAGCACATATCTCGGGGCCTTCAGTCTTATCTTTATGGCTTCAGCCATATCCTCCAGCAAAACCCCCTCTCGAAGATAACTTACTATAGTAGTCATCCAAGTGTTCTTCTCCTCGATAGCCTGATACCCGAAGCTCCATCTGTTTAAGAATTCCATGAGCAACTGTCCCCGAGACTAAACCTCCAGGTCTGAAGAAGCGAGCTTTCTTAGAGCATTTGCTTTATGGTTTTCCTATCTTGGTACCTATGTCTGAGAATGCATTTTAAAGCCTTTAAAAAGTGGCTTCACTATCTCCAAGTATTTCTGTAGATCACTACCACAGAGACTGATTAGACGTCAAATGCATGTATTTTTCCGAAACATTTACATCTCTTTTATTATCTTTTTGTTGGAAGATTGCTAGATTTAGGTAGGTTTACATCATAAGGGGTTTAGATAATTGTTTTCGGTTTTCGTATCTAAATCCTTCATTTTGTTACCTATTTTGAGCCTAATGGATTTTTGGTCCTTACAAGCATCTAGATTCCTTTTTGTGAGCTTAATTTGTAAATTTCTCGTAAGGACTTCAGAGTGATTTAGTGAAGGCCATTCAAAAGGATGGTAGAAGGTTGAAGGCCACGAATCAAAACGTGGTAGAAGATAGAAGGGTCAAAGAAGGAAGACAAATAAGCGGATGAATTGTGACCCGGAAGTTTGGACCAAGTTCTTACAATGATCCGAGAATAACCAGCCTCCTAGCGGGGTACCATTGGATTTATCTTCTAGAGATCTATAAAATATACTACAAGAACTCCCAAATCATATCAACGGTTCACCCGTAGTAGTGCATATAAGTTGAAGAAAAGAGTGACCGATGGGTGCGCGGCCCTTGCACTTAGGCGCTCGCCTAAGTGAAAAATGCATGGCCCATGTGCCCAAAAGAAAGGGGAAAAACAGCCCTCGGAAGAAAAATGCATGGCTTGTGCGATGAAGTGCGCAGATGCACGCCTCTGCTACATTTTTTACATTTTCTTGACTAAAAGACTATAAATAGCACCCCTTCTTTCCCATTTGTGTAAGCCCGACTTGGGGCCTCAAAACCCTAGTTTTTCTTCAACTTTTCTTAGTTTTTGCACTTCTTCCATGAATTCTTGTACATTTTTTATGGAATTTCATTATCTAGGCTAGATTTAGTCTTGGGAGCTATTGATTGGAGGTTCCTTGCCCATGTCTTGAGAATTATTTCCATCTATTTAATTATTTGTATATTGTGCATTTATGGAGCTTTAATGTTGGTTGTTGATGTCATTTATGGGATTTGAAGTTTGATGATATGAAATTCTTGTATGATAACTTGTTAGAAGTTGACAAAAGTAGCTAATTTCTCCTCTTTTGACATGCAATCCAAGAAAATGAGTTAGAGCTTCTAATTGGGTCTATGATGTTATTTCTAGATGAATATAATGATGTTGAATCCTTTGTCATGTTTATCCTAAGGTAGAAAGTAGGAGAAGTCATTGAATGTCAAAGTTTCTTGACTAATCTTAGTAAATGCACAAATTGGTTCAATGCTTAGACATTTGGTTTAATGTTTATAAGTATTACCAAGCTTGTTGATTCTTTGTACATAATTCCATAAATGGGATATTTTTTAGGCATTTCTCGACTAAAGGGGTCATTAGTGAGGTTTACAAGAGATGTCGAATTCACTCTTGTAAACTACTACCAAAGAAGAATGGAAGGTTTATATTCACAATAAGTAGTCAAGGTAGCAAATAGGTTGTGGATTCTAGGATAGATAAGAGGTTTGGAAGTGGAAATCAATTGCGGCCAAGGTCTTGTACTTTTTGTTTAATTCACTCTTTGTAGTTTTTGCTTGATTAGTTTTATCTCCCATTTATTATAGTTGCTTTGTATTTTAAATTCATAACTTATATGCATGAACCCTTAGGAAAATCCCTCTTCTTCGTGGATGACCCCTATTTTGCATTGTCTACTTAGTTGTATTTAGGAAGAAATTAGGGCTACTAATTTTTATATTTGAGAGGTATGGCGGTGACCTCCCATGTGGAGATAGCCGTGCATTCTCAATGTTTATCACAAAAAGGTTCATCGCCAACTTTTTGAAGCTACCACACTGCCACCGTAATTGGGGAAGAAGCTTGGATTGCCTTTTCAATACCGCAATTCCTTCCCAGTAAATATCACTCCCAATGCTAATGTGCTCTCGCTTAAAGGAATAATGCCTTGCGTAGGTAGAAACTGTTAGATATGAGAGTGGGGACAATACGTCCTGGACACTTCACTATGAACACCAATTCCTAGGCCTAGAGAGTTAAAGGAGTTGGCATCTAAGGATGACTCCAGGGTTGACACGACTCTAGTCTCTACATCACAACCCTAGCCGCTACAAAATTTTATGCACATCTATCAAGGTTTTCCGAGGGTTTCCCTTCATTAGGGAAACTATCGTCCTTAACATGAATGATCATTATATGACAAGCTAATTAGGTTAGAGTCTGACAATCGGGATGGTACTCTTAGGCTAGCATGCATGCACTCACCTCCTCGATACTCATGAACCTACAATAGCTTTAATCTAACACTCCCAAGATGACATGGCAAGCCTAGCACGATGATATACGGCACATGAATCTATGGGTGCATCATAGAACATACACATGAATCTACTGGTGCATCATAGAACATACATAACATCATAACATACATCTTATAGGAATATAAAGCATAAATCAAGAATGAATATTCATAAGCATAAAAATAGGGAAATCTAAGAATCTCACAAAGTCAACATCTAGTCATGATTGCAAATATTTCCCCAGGATATTAAACTACTTTAGAGACATTGACTCAATACAATCATTGGATTCAAGGCCATAAGCAAATATTAGGAAAAATAAATGAGGAGAGGAGATAGCCTCCTTCTATCTATACCCGCTCTTAGATCTAGAATTGAAAATAAACACACTACTCCTTAACCCTAGTAGACTTGTGGTTACTTATATAGTAGGTGGAAATAGGCCTTAGAAAAGCCCAAAACAAAGTAAACCCTAGCAGGAACGTCGGCATGGGTCGTGCAATAGTACACAACCCGCACCACTCTGCCTATGCAAAAGAGCACAGGCCATTGGGAGGTCGTCGCCGTACCTCTCAAAGATGTAATTTTTAAGCCCTATTGCTCACTAAATACAACTAAGTAGA